>WSTG01000975.1:0-12350 GCA_019616325.1 Ceratobasidium sp. 394
ATGAGTGGTGGATATACGCAGTACGTGCCTTGACATTTCTTTTCAAATCACCAACTGACGATGGCACCCCCAGCTTGCAGAAACATATCGCAGGGTTCGCAGTAAGTTCGACCAGTCATATTCCAAGTCCTAGTACCAACCCCAACCCCAAAAGGTCCTCTACGGCATCTTCTTATCATTCGGAGAGCTCGGACCCGGCAACTGCCTTGGTTTGTTGGCCTCGAAGAGCGGCCCGACAGCAGTGCGTGGCCAGTTCTACGGCGCTGCAGCCGCGATAGGCAAAGTTGGGGCCTTTGTCGGCACATGGGGTAAGTCGAATCTGCCTCGGATTTCATTTTCTGACTCGTGCTGCAGCGTTCCCACCAATGATTGACGGTGAGTTGCCATCCCCAAATATTGGATCCAGGGACTAACCAATGTCGATTAGCGTTTGGCGGTCCTTCGTCTACCAAGGGCAACACGGGTCCGTTTTGGGTTGGGAGCGGTACGTCGAGTGCAATGCGCATGATCGGCGATCTACTCACTTTTGGTGTTAGGACTGGCAGTTTTCAGTGCTCTCATCACGTTTTTCTTCATTCGGCCGTTGTCGCACGACGGAATGAGGGATGAGGATGAGAAAGTGAGTTGGGGTATTCGTCTGGTGAATCGTAAGCTTACCGCTTGCACGTGGTAGTTCCGCGCGTATCTGGCCGCGCATGGGTATGACACCAGCAAGATGGGCCTGAGCTCGGCCAGTGATGTCGACAGCGTTGGTGAAGTGCCGACCACGTACGTTGAAACAGAAAAAGAAAAGGCAGCGCAGTGATGGCCGTGATCCTCCTCGCATTGATTTTCATGACTTTATGCTTTTGACGCTTCTGTATCTTGGCTTTGTACCAATCTACGAGTTTGTTGTTCCAGAACGGATCAGAGATAAACTCTGATATGTCGAGTCCACGAGGTGCTCCACTGAGGGGAAGGCTCGCTCCATATTAATGAGAATCTGATCAGGCGAGGCGTGACGCGATTGCCCAACAGAGTTTCCTTCCAGCTGTGATGCACATGTTTATTGAACATACTAGCATCGATACAACAGTCACCCAGACCGGGCCGGGATATGCTGCTAGATATGTGAATCAGTCTGGTCAGTTGGACTAGAGCACGCAAAAACGTACATTCACGGATATCAATGGGTCATGGGTTGGGGCTCGTTGGCTCGAGAAGCCTGCTGTTTTGCGACCTCTTCCCTGTTTGCAAACGAGTGAGAGGGCAGGGTGTTGTGAAAGGATGCAGGCTTGCCTAAGTTGTTTACTAAAATCGTCCTCGACATCGTCATCATCCCAGTTATCCTCCCACAAGTTGTCGACAACGTTCTTTGATGCTCCAGACGAAGCTGGGTTTGTGAGATTTGCAATATCGGTATCTCGGTCCTCCCAGTCTGCAAGCACGAGGTGATTCGAAAAGTCTAGAATATTACGCCGTTGGAGACCCACCTTGAGCCGGGAACTCTTCAAACTCGTCATCCTCCTCGAGTACACCAAGCGCAGGGATCTGTTTTTTCTTGGGAGTGTCGACCTCCATCTTTGTGTCGGCAGGTTTACTGGACATGGTGGCTAGGGTAAGGGACGACGCGTCGCCTGGCAGGCCCTGAGCTGACAAGTCGAGCCAGACCCGCCCTGAACAAGCTCGATCGTAGCGGCAACGAAGATGATCTCGTCCGCACTTGGCAGCCAGCGATGCCCTCGACATCCGTAGTCTCTCTGCATAATGACCTTACCTCGACGCAGATTCCTTCGTGTGCCCAAATTGCGGAAAATAGCTCTGCGAAATTGCAGGAGGTGTATAGCGCCATTAATGAGGCGAGGCGGGTTGTCGTGCTCTGCGGTACGCATCGGGCACTGTCCGTTTGGTTATTCAACTTAATGGTACGCCGTATAGGTGCTGGCATATCGGTCTATGCCGGAATACCCGACTTTCGTTCGTCCAGTGGCCTGTTTCAAAGCCTAAAGCGCGACCACCCGAAAGAGAATATTACATCTGGCAGGGATTTATTCGACTCGGCCGTCTTCAAGGTAAGCATATGTCCTTGCATATTTTGCTGCATAGTATTAACCTAGCTTTCAGTCAGAGGAAACTTCAACGATGTTCTACAAGATGATATCCCACTTGGCAACGCTCTCCGAGACTGCACAACCGACCCCATTCCATTCGATGCTGCAATGCCTAGATGCCCGCGGTCAGCTTTTACGAGTCTACACTCAGAACATCGACGCCCTAGAAGAACGTGTTGGATTGACCTTTGGTATCCCTACGTTCCCGCCCCGTGCTCGGAAACGCAAGCCAACAGCTCCGTCAACCCTCGACTCTCCTGCTCTGGTCGCCCGTAGCAGCTCCTCCGATCTCTCACCTGCCCCAAGTCCCCCTCCCCAGCTTTCTACGCCCCCTCGGTCTACAGATTCATCAACCATGACATCACCGTCTCAGACACCCGTGCCTACACCCCAGCTGCCTCGCTGCATACCTTTGCACGGCACCCTGCAGAACCTCTACTGTCCATCGTGTCACCTCACCTTGCCTCTCCGCACACCCGAGCACCTTGAAACCTTGCGTTCTGGTAACCCCCTAGCATGTCCTCAATGCGCCGAGCTAGACGGGACCCGCCGCTTGGTCGGCAAACGGACTCGAGGCGTGGCCCGCTTGCGTCCCGGCGTCGTCCTCTACAACGAGCCCCACCGCGAAGGCGAGGCCGAGCGTGTCGGCGAGTGCGTCAGGCGGGACCTGATAGGACTCGGCAGCGGTCAACTCAGCAGAGCAGGGTCCACGCGCAAGAAGCGAGGAGACGACCTACTCATCGTAGCAGGCACAAGCCTGCGGATCCCAGGCGCAAAGCGGATCGTCCGCGAGTTTGCCAAGGCGCTGCACCCGGTCGCCGAATCGAATCATGCGCAAGCTCGCACATCGACGGTGAAAACGGTCTACCTCAACCTCGATTTTCCGGTTCCCGCGCGCGAGTGGGACGGCGTGTTTGACGTTTGGGTACAAGGCGATGTACAGTCATTTGCTCTCGGCTTCAAAGAGTACCAAGCGAGGCTTGAACGGGACTTTGCAAGCACCGGAGCTAGCACGCCCAGCAGTGCACAGAATCATAATCCAATCACGACAAGATCGGCTGGGACGCCGACCGATGCTGGCATTCGTCGAAAGAGGGCGTCTGGTGGACCCAGCCTGGAACCTATGGCTGCTATTTCGGTCAAGAAACCCAAGCGAAAGGTATCACCTTGTCCCTATCCACGCCCTTCTCTTGCCCCATCGCGCAGCACATACCAACCAAATCACCGACCATACGCAACCTCCACCCCAATCAAGAACTATCCGGAGTCCACACCTCGCTTGACAATCAAGATCAAGCCAAGGTCGCGCACCTCGGCCTCTGCAATACCTGGTAGTTCTGCTCGACCTGCGCGACAATTGCCACAGGAGATACATCATATCGCAGCAGAGCCAGGGTTTCTGCCCACATCGTCCGCTACCGGCGTCGATCAACGACCTGGAGGTGGAGGCATGCTTCCCCCCGTGATGTCAAAGATTGCGACCTGAACGCCTCGCGCGATTTTTTGCTTTGTCTAGCTTCCCATCGGACAGTGCGACTCCCCTTCTGGAATGGACCTTTTGGCATTTAAATATTATATTTGTATGTGTACTTTAATTGGGCCGTGCTGAAACACAGACCCATGTGCTAGTACTATGTATTCTTGACCGGGTTAATTTCGAGCAATTTGAGCATCTCGGTTCAAAATCGACTCGTTTGCTTATTTCGTCCCCCCTAGCCCACTTCGCGAGCGTGCCGAACGCCGACATCTGTCTTCCACACACTGTCCTTGTGGCACGAGGGGCTGGAAGCAGTACATCCCGAGGCAGTGAAAGAAATGCCATGCTTGTCAATGGAACTGGCGCCATGGACTTTAACGGAATCAAGTCTCAGCCACAAGGCTAGACCAACGAGTCACGAATGTATGCCCACCAGGCAAGACCCTGCCGTCCTAAATCTGGCTTCTATCCCGGCTTTCTCCCTGCGACGTCGGTGGTAACGGGTCAAGAGCCTGATAGCCAATCGTATATTGCGGCGATGCCAAAATAGCTTCTTTGACAGGTCTTGTCTTGTATGCCGCCAAACAGAACCAAAGCGATGCGAGCGGGTGTTGTAGTGCTGCGCATCAAGCTGCATGAGAGTACCAATCTCTTGTTTTATCCAACCAGCTGTGCGAAGCTATCCGAACAACGGCTGCATAGTCAGGTGCCGAGGTGGAGACACGTACACGTTCACAAAAACTACCGAATTGTTGGATATTGTACAACGGGCACTACGTCTTCCAAATTAGAACTGCCCACTACCTGTACCAAATGGATCTACTGACCTAAGTCGTGCCCGAACAAAATATCGTAAAATTACGGTGACTAAGAATAAGAGAAAAAGAAGAATCGGTCAAAAGCTCCCGAATGACCGATCTGCCCAATTGAAGGTGGATATGCATGTGATGCCATTAAGTTAGAAACTGATTTTTTGCTGATCCCTCATGGTACTAGCTTGCAAGTGGCGCATCGAGTCCTGAGGCGCCTTTTATGTCGTCACGACCGTTGATTAGAGCGGAAACAATGTCGGTGACGGAAGGAGGCTAGCCCTGAAGGTCGGTCATGCTACGCGCTGGTAGCATATACCCAGTTTTGCCTCTACTAACGGGGGTTTTAGGTGTTTTCACCTGGGTACAACGTTGCTCCTTTTTTGTTGTGCCGTTTCTTTAATCCTCGGCCATGCGGTAATGCTTGTCGACACCGACTTTCGTCAGGTAGGAGAATAACCGTACGCGGTCTCCCCCGTTCAGATTACAGTATATGACGTCCGTCGACGAACAAGCACACCACGGCATACGGCGTGGGTTGAGGCACTCATCCAATCAGGCCATTGACCGGGTAAAACCGACTGATTCTATATGACCATTTTTGCCTCCCGTATCACTCAAACATTTCACCCGTCCGTCAACTTTTACCAAACGTCGAGTACCTATAAACCAGGAAATCCCAATCAGCGGTACACGTACATTGGGTGCCTTTCGAGTCCCCAGAACGCAGGCAGATCTCACATACTGCCAATCTAAGACTGGGACCCACCGTTCAAACCCCCCAAACTGAAAGTCGAACTCGTTGAACACAAGGTGCGCACCCTCCCTGAAATTCGCGATTGTATTGAAGGCTAGACGCGTGGTGTTCCAGGGAATGCGCGCTGAATTATGTCCAAAAGGCCGCGACGGTAAGTTTGGTAGCTTTCAACCAAGGTTCGTGTGGGACACGCCACACTCCGCTCCTTGCTTAACTGGTCAAGAGTAAAGCCAATTAGCTTGATGGTGGCCACGTTCTCCGTGAGTGTAGCTGACGGTTGACCTCATTTAACCATATATGCCAAGTGAGGCAAATCATGTCACCTGCCCGGTCTAGCCTCGGTCAAATCGTACCAAAACGTCATGTCGGCTGGCGTGACTTGCCCGATATACTCGATGAGTGTGGCAGGCTTGTTTACGTAGATTCTCGCTCGGTCAATTTCCAGCAGCTTGTCTGACCATGGATTCAAATAAGCAATACCTACAATACACGGCGGCGAAAAAGAGTTACAGCGAGGACAATTATCCGAATAGTCAACAAAAGAAGACAAGCTAAACAAGCGGCGTTACTGCCCCTCTCCGAGGCACCACCGAACCCGAGGGAGGACCATGGCAAAGGCAAGCCGTCTAGCAGCGAAGAAAAGTGGGCTTGTACAAATTAAAATGAGCATAAGGGGATAGCAAAATCAAGCAACCGGGCCACGAATAGGTTTAGTTGGGGGTTTGTGCACGCGAAAGGTAGCAGTGCCGACCCGGCCGGCCTTGTCACCCAGGCGAGACAGGCTTTTTTGGAGTTTGCGACCCTCCTGCGAGCAAGGTTGAGCATGATGTCGTGAATAAACTAGAAATAATCTCACCTCGGTTCCCTCGACGAGTCTTTGGTGAAGCGCTAGGCATGCGGCGTCCTTGCCCCAATGCCTCGAGCGCGCGTCGCTTCGGCGGAATCCCTGACGGCATCCGTGGCAATAGTAGGGCGTCTCGCCACTATGTACACGCGAATGACGAGTCAAGTCGTGTTGGCGGGCAAAGGCCATGCGACACGAGTTGCAAGGATATGGCCTGTCGGGGTCGACCTCTTCATTCTAAGGAAATATATTAGTACATGGTTGAGCTTGAACGGTCTAGACTTACTCGGCCATACAAGCTACGCGAGGAACCCTCGGATGGCGGGCGAGATTCAAGGCCAACGCCACACAGCTCGGTCTGAAGAGCGATATGACCAACGGCCGGGGTGAGTGGGCCAGGTGACGGCGAGTTGGAGGAACGCTTCGAGTGGGCGAGGGAGAGCGGCGAGGGCGGGGTGTTGACGTCCTGACTCCGTCGCTGGGATTTAACGGTATAAGGTGTATAGCGGACAGCGGGTGCGTCGCCCAGGGGAGAGACCTGAAACGAATTGCCACCGTGCCATGATAGCGGGAACGAGTCACCGGACATGTCCAGATCGTGTCGGGCGGCGTTGGCGGCGAACACAGGGGACGAGCCGTAGATTGACTCTGGGGGCATGTACGAAGTGCCAGCCTCGTTGAACTGGTGCATGCCACTGGGACCTGTGCCTTCTAGAGCCGCCGGATAACTCAAAGTGGGCGAATAGGCCGGGAATGGCATGTTCATGTCGGGCCCACCGAGCTCGAGGTTGGAGCGGGGGTCGGCAAACTCGGATGCGTAGAGCAGCGAGTCGGTGCGTTGTCGAGTCGGCGGCTGCTCGGTGCCTGTCTTGGGCTGCCATGCTCCATATGCATCTGGGGCGTGGGCACCGCCGTGGACAGACTGGTAGTAGGCGAGGTGCATCGCGTCGGACGGGGCGCAGGTCTGAGAATAGTTTTGAAAGTTTGCCTGGTAGTCGTTCATCTGGGGGACGTGAGCAGACGACGGGGAAAGCAGGGGATGTGGCACACCTTGGAACAAGGCTAGTGGGATAGGCGCGGAGAAGACGGAGGGCGGGAGCAGGTGTAGCGCGCCTCGACACTGGGGGATGGAGTCGACCGACATCGGATGTAGGTTATTATATGTCGAGTGTTAGTTGGTGAATTGCAATTGTCGATCGACCCGGACCAGCGGAGTCCTTGACCAACTTGCACGATTTCGGTCTCAGGGTCCCGCCCCGCTCCGCCGGTCCCTCGGGATCCGGAGTCCCAGTCACCAATCCGAGGGACCAATTCCAATCAGTATCTCACTCTACACCGGGCCCAAATCTGGACTAGGAAGACTATTCCCTTCCCGGCGGTATCACAGACCCATTTGTCGTAGCTCGCTCCCCCAATTTTGGCCTCTCCATGGCGTTTCATGTTACTCCCTCGGTTTCACGAAGCGCTCTCGTCGGCCTCGCATCGATATTCAGTAATCTTCATGTGCTTGTCTCTACGGAATGTCCGAGGACTAAATCTCCGAGATTCGCCGCCGACAAGTAACGTGACACGAGACATAAGTCGTATATGTCTTCGATGGATACCTGCTTATGAGCCAGGGTATAGCCTGGGCATGCTAGAGCCTCATACCAACATGCTAGCATGGACACCTCGTACTCGCGGCAGAGACATACTGTTGGCTGTGCCGGTTGTGCAGGGCTCGAACGTCGACCAGGGCCGCCAGTGAGCCTGTACCGACCATCGAAGCAGTTTGAAATACACCTCCACTCGCTCGCATCTTTGTCTGTGGCGAGAATCGTTCCTTTGGCTGAGTAAGTTTGTAGCCAAACAGTCAAACGGATCTTTCTTTCAAGGTCCTCATAGATCCATCGTCAACCCCACTGACGCGAATTGCTCGAGGGCTGTGAGGGTCGTACCGAACATGCTGATCCAGCATTTCATCCATATCAGCCGGGCAAGTCAACAGAACAGATCGCGTTTATGCTATTCGCAGCTGGGCGGTCATTCGCACACGCCAACGCCGTTTCTGCTGTCGAGTGCGTATCAAGCGTCTCTCCGGGTATCGTGCTCATACATGTTTGTTTCATGATCGATCCTGAGTGTAAGCTTTGATAGTACTGCCTCGCTGTTGCCCTTGCGATGCTTGGGCATAGCCCACATAATGACTGTTCAACACAGTGTGTGCATCAGGTCTCATAAATGCTGCCAATAGAGATCCAGCTTTGAAATATACTGATATTTCAGAAGTGTACGCTCCGTGTGACCTGGTTGCGGCCAACCCAAGTCTTCTATTCTCAATATTTGAAGGGCTAAATGCAGAACATCCAGTGATCAGCACATGTATCCACTCCTAAAACATGTTCTTCAGCTGGCAGTCCGTGGCCCCACAAGTTCTCCGGGCTGCATAGGGGAGAAGCTTGTCGGCGCAAGCAAGAACAGGAAGTTGCTGTATACCTGCCAGTAGGGATGCGCTTCAACCTCGAGTTAGAAGTACACAGCGAGTTCAAACTCATCCGAGGGAGGAGCAAGTTCCAGAGCATCTAACTTTGTACATGGCTCGCTTGCTTCATTCCGGAACAACAAGCTTTTTTTCTGCCTTGCGCACCAGAGCCACTGAAATGCCGTCCTAATTCCGAGTCGCTGGCTGAACTGCCGTTCCGCAGTACGAAACAAGCCGTTTATCGCTGAGCCACATTCAGGGACTTGGCTCTCCCAATCCCCCGCGACCGTGAACATGTACATCTGCCAACCATTATTGGTCGGCATATATTCGTCTCAGCAAGCGTAAAATGAAATGCAAGAAATCAGCTGGAATATAAGCACGTCTTACCAACAGATGACTTCGTCTGAAATTCGGCCTGCCCCTTTCCACGCTTAGCATTCTGATGCAGGCGATCTCTGAGTACGGAAGTAGGCGAGAGTCCCGGCCGCGGAAAGGGTAAAGGGTTCAAGCGTGCTTTGGCCGATCATATTGTTGTTGGTGGCGGCCGCCGGACTGGTCGCGTACTCCTGGACATTCCTAGTAATTGCCCATATTTGAGCTGTTCGGCTGCCAGTCGCTTATTCGGGGCCCCGAATTGTGTTTACGTGAGCAAATAGCGTTACTTGGTGATCTCTTGTCCTTTCCTGGGCATCCGCGCTGCGCTCAGTCGACTGCTT
The DNA here is from genome assembly GCA_019616325.1 of Ceratobasidium sp. 394. Lineage (NCBI taxonomy): Eukaryota > Fungi > Basidiomycota > Agaricomycetes > Cantharellales > Ceratobasidiaceae > Ceratobasidium > Ceratobasidium sp. 394. The sequence goes on from WSTG01000975.1 coordinate 9,158, forward strand.
CCATGCGCTCTGAGCACCTCGGTTCTTCACCACTTCTAGAACTCTGGAGCGAAACAGGTATCATTCATAGGTCGATGTACGAAAGCAAACTCCCCTAACGTAAGGCGGGGGGACAACCGCAGCAGAATGAAGCATCGACCAACTTTGAATACCGCACATCCTACTCTAGAGAGGCTCTGCCCGCTAAAGCATCCATGTGGATGCACCTCGTGTCGATTATTATTTTCAAGTCGTTTCGCGGCGTAGGAATTTTTTTGAGAAACAGCAGCCAGTCTCCTCGGGGTGTAAGCGGCACTTGGACCAACCGAGTCCCCCTCGTCCTGGCTCGCATTCAATCCCCACATCACGTGACACTAGGCGCTGACGTAAGACCGCCGACGTTGACTAGCGCAATCTGTTTCCGTTCACCACATGGCATTCTTCGGTGGAGGCACTTCTGCAACGACTGCGACGACCGACGCCAAGGACACCGAACTTGTCGATCCACCCAATGACTCTATCTCTTGCCTCGATTTTAGTCCAACCGCTGATTATCTAGCGGTTGGCAGCTGGAACAACGAGGTAAGACTTGTCGAGAGGGCGATAGCCACATGTTTTCTAACGTGTTCCAACCAACTCGGTGCTTTTACTGGGCTATCTAGGTTAGGTTATATGAGATTGGGGCACAAGGCCAGAGCCAGGGCAAGGCCATGTTCTCGCACGAGGGCCCCGTTTTGAGCGTGTGTTGGAACAAAGTACGTCTGTTGCGTTATGACCCCTCGACGCGTATTTACAACACTACTATCGTTCTAGGAAGGGAACAAGGTCTTCTCGGGAGGGGCAGACAAGGTTCGTACACACGACGCCACGTCTTCGAGAATTTTAATCAAACGCAAACCCAATAGGCTGGTCGAATGTTCGACGTCCAGACCGGACAAGCGACTCAAATAGCCGCTCATGACGGTCCTATTAAATGTGTCAAATGGATCGACGCCCAAGGAGGCATCCTGGCAACCGGCAGCTGGGACAAAACGGTAAAGGTACGCTCGGAGTTTGGTTTTCCGTGCCATTTTCCCAGATTCATATGATTTTCTGTTCTCCAGTATTGGGACACGCGCCAGTCAACCCCGGTCGCCAAGGTGGATCTGCCCGAGCGTTGCTACACGATGGACGTGAGCTATCCGCTCTTGGTGATCGGCACGGCCGAACGGCATATCCAGATGTACAACCTCAATAACCCGACGACTGTTTATCGTGTCAGTTCGCTCCCGCCCGGAAACTAACCAACTCAGCTCATGTTGGGAATTCCACAGAGTATGGTCTCACCCCTAAAGTGGCAAACGCGCGTGATATCGTGCTTTACCACCGCTAACGGATTTGCGGTGGGGAGTATAGAAGGCCGAGTCGCGATCCAGTGAGTGCAAATACGTTAAGCTTTTTCGGTTACTAAGCCTGTGGATCCCCAGATATGTCGATGAAAAAGATTCGAGGTATGCCTGAAAAATCGTGCATGTTCCGAAGCTGTCCAGATTGACACTAGAACCGGTCTAGCCTGAACTTCTCATTCAAGTGCCATCGCAAGGACCAGGGGACGACGAAAGATAACACCCAAGTCTTTGCGGTAAACGACATGTCCTTCCATCCTGTGCACGGGACCTTTAGCACGGTATGTGGTCTGTGCGTCTTCTGGTGTCAGCGTGCTCATGTAATAATCACAGGCAGGGGCGGACGGGACCATTAACTTTTGGGACAAGGATTCGAAGACGCGTCTGAAAAGCAAGTCCTGCAGGCATATTCTGATCCGGCTTCCTGACACCCTTGCGAACAGCTTTCGATCAAGCGCCCGGGCCAATTTCCTGTAGGTATCTACCGAACCACGCTTGTTTGTCATGTTAACGCCGGACGTCACGTTCCAGGTACCGCGTTCAACAAGTCTGGCTCGATATTCGCATATGCGGTATCATATGATTGGAGTAAAGGATGCTCTGGGATGACGCCGGATCATCCGAACAAGGTAATGCTCCATGTTACAAAGGACGATGAGATCAAGGCAAGTGCTCCGCATGCTCACCTGTGTTCGCGGTCTGGGCTTACGTATATTGGGGATCTACCTTGCAGCGTCGCCCCAAGAAATAGGCGATTTGATATTTTTCCCTGTAGCCTCGAGTTAATCATAGTTGCGTTGCACTTCTTATTTCACCTAGATCACAATGAAGAACGATAGCAACCGAGAGCCATATCACATGATTGATGGGCGGCCGCGGAAACGCTTTTTGGAAAACGAGTAACATGCCAAACAGAGTGCGCTCTTTCTATTTTGGAAGGCTCATTTGGAGCCGGTATTTCCAACGGTATTTCCAACGCCACGAGGGAATTTGAAGTCGTGCAAGGCAAGATGCGGCCACGCGAGCGGTCGATCTCCGAATTGATCGACAGCGATCCGATGAGGAGCCGCTCAAGTCTTTGGCCGGTGTGCAAGGCACCTCCCCCGCATTGTTGCCCCTCACACGGAGCTAGCCATGTGCCCACTGTGGAGCTAGGACGCCGATATGCAGCTCTGTATGAAATGGTTAATTGGCCCTTTATGTTCGAATCTTCCCAATAGCAGCACCACACCGTCGCTCCAAGTTTCAGATAGCCCATGTGGCCTGGAAAATCCCGGCGCCACGGCATGGTGGCTGAGCGGATCGTAGCTTTCGGTGGTCTGAAACAAGGCTGAAATCCAAGACCGGGAAACTCCAGGTTGCCACCGGGCTCGTCCAACACAGTTTACGTCCGCCGTGCAATTCAGGTGCTTGGCAAGGTACGCATCGGGCCTATGCTCGCCTCCACACGGGATCGCATTGATCGGTCGAGGCCGAAACCCAATAACCATGAGGCCTTTTTCGGGCTTTGAATCGAGGTCACCTGCGCGATAGGCACTGGATCTAAAGTGCGCGGGGACGTCAATAGCGGAGACTTTTTCGCGTTGAAACGAGCTCGGTGGACTCGAAAGAGCCTTCTTATCGGACACAGCTTCCACTATACCTTTCGTCGTTTTTGTTCCAATTTGCAGGCTTGTCAAAGACTGACATGACGCCTGTGGATCGTAAACGTGCGCATTTCCAACCCACAGACATATTTCAGACTCATTTACCACTAGAGAAAGGGCCCGTGACCGGGCTAAGCACCTTGCCCGCATCTGAGCTGAAGTTTGACAGGAAAGATTCCAAAT
>WSTG01000976.1:0-12347 GCA_019616325.1 Ceratobasidium sp. 394
AACTCGGGAGAATTCTGTAATCCACCTTGAGTAGCCCTTTGTAAGAGGGTAACAAGCCGTTGCCTGTATCCTTCCGGTATATCGCCACCGTTATTATCGACGGGAGAGGAACCAGGATTGGGTACATGTGAATTCAAGGTGGCGACACTCGCGCTCGGACTAGCACTGTCCGCATTGAGGTCAAGGTTCTCTAGTGTAATGTGAAGTTCTGCCATGGAATATGTCCCACAAAAGCTCGCGAAATAATCAAGTTGTCGGGGGTGGCTGTCGACTGACCGTAGCGGTCAAGGTGACGGTGGTTGTCGGTAGTCGCCCTCACATCACGTGCAGGCGACTCGGCGCCTCCTTGCATCTAGGCTTTGATTCCCCAAACTGAAGGCTAAGTAAATGGTGAGTAAATGTGTTTGGTCGGTCATGTTACATATATTGGATTGAACAAAGTAGCCCTAAAAGCTTAAGAAAAGTCTGGAGTGTGGTGATACGGTTCGCGGTTAGAATCATGTCATTAAGGCATAACCGTATTTAGCACTCTCAACTGTGTAGGACCGGGCTGTAGACCAAAGGTGGCCTGCAGCAGTTTCAAAAATAGGGTTCTGGTTGGCCCGAAAAAAGAAACAGCGGAGAATAAGTAGGGTGGAAGAAACGATTGGATAAATATCAAGTACGGACCGTGTTTCGGTACTGTAAAAATAAATGCATGCTTGGAACCATGAGATCAATGCGCATACAACGATACCAGCCACCCGCGTACATGAAAGCCAAATGATTGGGGTGCTTAGGAGTCAATCCGCCACTTTGGATTGAAGTATGAATGGTTTCAGCGTGCAGGCACGTTGTAACATCCAGTTCTATAATGAGCAGAATCCCATTGGAACGGACCGCTTATGGATACAGTTTACCTATTGAAACTCTTGTTATCCGCAGGAGTCTGTCAAAAGCACAAGCAGACGCAAGACACTCGAATAATAGCGTGTGTGGCACATCCAAATGAAACTTCTCAAGTTCCTTGTTAAGCAAATTATTCACTTGGAAGGTTGAATAGACGTTCCAAGAACATATCATTCATGACAGAATATAATCGACACCCAACGGGAGTATAGCGACTTTATGCTGCGTCCGCGTGTTGCGAGGATGCTCCCATCGTGGCAGGGCCGTTCGGGAAGAAAGCAGTGGTCGCCTGTGAAGATGAAAACATCACACCAAAGATCAGAAACCAGGCTTGAATCACGGGCGAGTCGGATGAATGAAGCAGTGATACAAGCCTCAGATTTAACGTACCGGGACCTAAGGTGAACTTTTTTGCTGCTGAATAAGTTGTTGTGCTGTACGGTTCCTATCTTCTATGACCACACGAATTAGCGTCTTGAGCCATAATTCCAGAAACGTCAGCCTTTCTCATCGGCGCCTCTAGGACTTTCATCGAGAACACCCCTGTTCCCGAGTCGACAATCTAATAAAATAACGCAACAACTCACCTGAACCAATTGGGTTGCATCCAACTTCCCGGACTTAGCGAGGGCAAGGATCGCGGGAAGGTGGGGAGTGAGTGCACTACTCACTTGAGCAGAATTCTGTAATCCGCCTTGAGCGGTCCTCTGCAAGAGTTCGACAAGTCGTTGTTTACGTTCTTCTGATATATCGTCACCAATATTATTGACGGGGGCGAAACCAGGATTTGGTACGTGCGAATTGGAGGCAGCGGCACTCGGTGCGCCCGGACTAGCACTGCCCGCATTGATATTGGGGTTCCCTAGTGCAGTGTGGATGACTGTCATGGCCTAGGCCCCGAAAAATTTCGTGAGATATCAAGTTGTTGAGGGAGGAGGGAGGTGCACTAAGCGAATGACCGCGGCGGCCGATTCAGGTGATGGTGGTTGATTGTCGACGGTCGAACCCACGTCACATACAAGTAGCCGGGCGCCTCCCCATATCGAGGCCGTCATCCTCCCATCTATGGAAAGCCGGAGTGAGTATTGGTTGATCCGTCGTTAGGCGCCCGGATACGGAAGTATTCCAGGGCACTCCCACTAGTGCGATCAGGGTTTTGACAGGTCAACCGCTAGCGGGATGATCGATCATCCAATCGGAACTCCCCGGAGCCAGGGAGTCACCGAGCACTGCCACCTGCGCCCCCGCTCACAGTTAACTCCACGGTGTAAGCCAAATGGGGCAAACACAGAGTGTCCAGAAGAGTGCTAGAGGAACATGTAGATACTAAACTACATATATGGGTATAATAGAGCTAAAGGATGACTTACAGAGCGCATATACAAGGCTAAGCAATGGCACTTGAGTGGGTGTGTGGTTTCGGGGGCGTAAAAGGCTCAGAGCTCCGTCAATACGGATCTTGGCGGGGCTTTCAGTATACCAATGGATACGCCCAGCGAATGCGCACATTTTTGTATACTTTGCGTCCCGATCCGACGCGAATTGACCGAGTTGCATTGACCACTGCTCTTCTGTCCACACAATCACTCGTTCTTGCCTTCTTGCCATTCTTTTGCCTGTTCTGAGCTATAGATAGATAGATAAAAATTCTAGTTGGCAAATCTGATGCTATGTATAGAACAGTATGTACCGGGGATATACCCGTATAGCCAAAAGAGAGACCCCTCCGATTATATCTGCTATATAATTACCTAGGGTAACTATACATCAGCTACAGAACAGCTGGGTACTCACTATGTACCGCCCTGGGTGGTCTATATACCGGGCTGCATGGCATAGTGGGTGCACTGTAAATTGGCCGCATCATGGCTGATTGACACCGCAGACAGCCATAAACTGCGCAGCTCGCGGGACTCACAATACTCGGCGATGGGAAGATCCACCGTATCGGCAACAAATTCAATATTTAAAACAGGAATTACATAGTCGGGGGACAAAAATGTAATCAAACCATCCGACCGACCGAGGGATGGGCTGCGGGGTAGGAGACGCAGTGTGCGCGCCAGGAAGAGCGTGGAGGCACGGGTGAGGGCTAGAACGAGGACGAGAGGGTCGCAGCAAGAAAGCATAACATCACAGCAGTGTGGAACTGATATGCTACAATTGAGAGCGAGGTTGAAGGGCAAGGCAAAAAGGACACACGAGGGCGAGAGGGCAACCTAGGTCCGGTGTAGTGGGGGTCATGTGACCTGGTCTGGCCTTGTCTCATCCATAGCTATCGGATCCCATTGCTGCCCTCCGGCGTGTCCACCGTGGTGACGACTGTGGCTCGATACTCCTCGTGCCTCTCTTGCCGCTCCAGACACACTTTTACGCGACCCTACGCGCTCTACGACGCGCACTACGCGTTCTTCTACGGTCCCAAGACCGTGCACAGCCACACCTAGTGGCCCACTTAGCTCTGCTCGATTTTCCGGGACGCACACGCGCTCTCATCGCACGGTCTCAACACCATTCTACTCCACTCGCTAGCGCGATCCTAACGACCCCCTTCACGTCCCGTTTCGTCGTGTTTCTGGCCTGTTTTGTCTTCTCATCTGGTCATCCCTCCCTGGTACCCGGTCTCCCCTAGTCGCGTATCCATCATCCGAAAAGCGCGTCCATTCCCGCTCAGCTAGTATCTATCGATAGCCTCCGTCTCCGCGCTTCGAACGACACCGACTACGACCCGTTTGGAGCACTGTAGCGTGCGATACGCCACTTTTTCGCCGAACAGACGCCCCACTCAACTATACCATTTCATTTGTCCTTTTTTTGCCGTCAATCCGCGTCCGCTCGACCTGTTTCCGGGCTCGTTTGAAAGCTCTTGTCCCCTGCTATCGAACCGCTGCACACCCAAACCACCACGCTTCGCCGTTGCTGAGATCGATCAACGTCTCGTCGACGCTCGTTCCGTTGGTTACCCCGCGGACCATTTTATTTCTTACTCGTCCATTCCCGCTACCCGTCGTCTCCTGCCGCACATCGATCGAGAGCCCTCGCTCACGCGCATCCAACACACCTCTTTGTGGTGGAATCCGCTCGCTGCCTGTGTCGCCGTCATCGCCGCATCCGTGCCTCCGCTGCTAGACCTCGATCCAGCCCATCCCCCAGTGTTCGATTTTTCACTCCCCGATTTCTCGGTCTCTCGCCACGCGCCTGATACCGTTCGCCTCCTCTCGCCGCTGCGCATCGAACGCGCCCACTTGTGTCCCAATCGTCCCGCTCGTTCCGCCTTCGCCACTGCCGCCATTCCAGCCATGCCCGCCAAGGATCCTGCCGACCAGCAAGCCGCGCGTACGCTCAAATTTTCGCTCCGGGAGGCCGTAAAGCAACTTGAGCGTCCTCCTATTGAGCTCAAGTGGTTTACAGCCCTCCCAAAGTGAGTTCGGCGGAGTGCTAGACTCATCGAGGCTGCTAAGGCCGAGTCCCGAGTCCTACTGGAGCATGTCCGAGCCGAGTGGACCAAGACTCAACAAGCAGAACAGGAGCGCGAGGAGCGTCTTGAGTGTGCCAAAGCTACCCCACGAGAACTCGACTGCCTCCGGGCACCGGATCCCCATGCCTGGAACGGCCTCGGCCGCCGAAAAAAGCGTTGTCGGGCGTTCAATGCAGTCGGGCGAGCCTTTCAGACACGTCAACACGTCTCCAAGACCCCACCAACCTCTCAGGCTATGGAAGTGGATGTGCACTCGCTTGATTCATCACCATTTATGGCTTCATCTTGTCCACTAACACCTCCTGGCCTTCTTGTTGCCCTGGCCAATGTCCCTGGCCTGCTCGGGAGTGCCACAATCAAGCACAACTATGGCCTCAACACACCGGCCACCCCTCCCTCACCTGTCTGTCTACCATCACCTCCCTCTCCCACGGTCCTGTCTCCACCTGCCTACCCAGTTTCACTCCCACCAGGGGGGTTGATTGTGGCTGGCAAGGAGGTGGACAAGGATTGTGCCTACATTGTAGCTCGGGGAAGGCATGCCTGGGCTCCGGACCAAGGGTACACGCTTCGGGCTGCGGCAGGGGATGTTTACACAGCGGAGGCGTTATCCCCGGGCCTGTTGGGCCAGCTGGCACAGCTCCTGTTCCCAGGAGGCATACAGCATCATGATCTAGCTGTGGAGGCAAGCGGTTTGGAAGCTGTAATTGACTTTTGTAGGGGGTGGTATGAGCTAGCGACTTAGGTTTTTCTCAGTTTTTTGTTGCTTTCTTGTTTCTTGGTTTTTGCCCTGTGTGTTCCGGCTTTTCTTTTGCTTATTGTCCTGCCCGTCGAGGACGCCGGGTTTCTTTGTGGGGGGGTGCCTGTAGTGGGGGTCATGTGACCTGGTCTGGCCTTGTCTCATCCATAGCTATCAGATCCCATTGCTGCCCTCCGGCGTGTCCACCGTTGGTTCCTCTCGCAGGGCGCTCCATGTAAGGAGCACCACCTGGCATGATACCAGGAAGCATGAAGGAGTGGGGGGGTCCAAATTGCTTGTTGTTCGCGCAGCAGGCCTGGGAGCCGTTGGTGTAGGCCGCCATGAACTTGGCCCTGGGGGTAGGCTTGCTTCTGAGGCCCTGGGCAATGCTGAAGCCAACCTCTGCTGTTCTGCGCCTCCGCCCCTTGCTGGTCATGCCATGCTCTGCCCAGTGTCATCAGAACTTGTTGTTGTCTGGGAGTGTTGCATGATTGGTGGTGGAGGAGGTGGGGTGCATTCAGGTATTCTGCCCTTACTTTCCACTGACTTTCCTTCATGATATATCCTCCGTTGGTTTGTTTACTGGTCACATGACATCATCCTAGTCACGTGATGTTGCATCTCCAAGGGGTGCCCCCTCTCTGACCCCTCTGGTGTAACAAGATAGGGAAGGGTCATGTGACTTATTGGGTCACGTGATGTTACAGTGCTTCTACTTGTTCATATGTTGCCTGACTTTTCATATCATTTGATGTTGTTTTGTTTGGTTGTGTATGTTCATTGTTCTTGGTAAAAGGTATATGTATGCAGGGTTCCATTTGGTGTTTCTTTGTTCCTCATTTATTGCCATGCATAGCCTCACCCTTAACTATGACCCCCTTGATTGTACATGCTGGTCCCTCCCCAATGGGGAGTATTGTCCCTATTGTGAGGCAGTTTGCAACACCACCCTTCAAGACTTTGAGTGTGGTGTTGGGGATTGGCTCACCCTTGGGATGCCAAGTACCCTTCCCTCTTCTCTTTTTGTTTGGGTGCTTACCCACTTCACTCTCCTTCTTAGGTGCTTTTGAGTTGGCCCAGGAGGTGGAGCACCAGGCCACCCTGGCGAAGTTTTTTGAGGAGAGGCGGGCCCCGACTCCTCCACCTATGAATTATATGGAGGACCTTGGGGAGGAGTTACCCGGTGCTGGGACAAGACGGTCCAAAAGGAAGAAGGTGGAGGGGAAGGAGAATAGGCATCCTCATGTTCACACTCGTGGGGGACACTCGTCGGGCAAGCCCTATGCTAGGGTGGTTGACAAGGGCAAGAAAGAGAGTCTCGCCTCTTATCTTGTCTTGCTTTGGTAGTTCATGTCTTAATTGATGTCTCTTTTTCTGCCTTGGAGAAGGCATGCTGTATCGGGACTAATTTTTGATGAAGAGGCGAGTATGGTAACAGAAAAGGAAAGTATAAAAGCCAATATGTCTATTGCCGCCTCCGTATCTCAGGGTAGTCAGAGCTGGTCCTCCAGGATTAAGGCAGGAAGGCTGAGTGTGTCGCTCAGGACCTCCTCCAGCTCCTTTGTCGTCTCCTCTTCCCAAGTTCCCCAACCATCCTCAGATTCTGACTCCCTTTTTTTGGCTGACATGCTGGGGGTGTTGTCCGCTAGGGTCAATGATTCCATGCTGTGGCCAAGGGAGAGTTCCATGGTGCCTTCAGTGCCAAGGCACACCCAGTCAAAAAGGTTTTCCTCCATGGCTTCCTTGGTGGAGATGAGTCTATACATCTTGTCTGCACTTACCTGGTCCAGCCTTCCCCAGTAGCCCTTTGGGTGCACCTTTTGCCAGCGCTCATGGCTCTCCCTTACCTTGTTATGTATCACTTCCTTTGCCACCCAGTCCAGAGCCTCGTATGTTAGCTGGGGTTTCTTTTCAAAGCGTCATTTGCGGACAGCCCATGTGACCGCATCCACCATAGCACCCATTAGTCCTGCCATTATGTACATACCTGACTGCATAAGTGCTGCTTTTGTCTTGGGGGCTCTGTTGTGGCACCAGGTTAGCAATCCTTGCCTCAGGTCGCAGTACGTCAAGTTGTCCACCCAGTTGCATAGGTCCCGTTCCTTATGTGGGATGTAGTCCAGGTCCATGCCTGGGATGAGTCGGTGGGCGTATAGGTGGGCCTGTTCAAAGGGATCCTGCAGGGCGGGGGGAAAGTGTGGATGAGGGGTAGGCTTTTGGTAGCCTTGTGACATGCCGGTAAAGGTGCTAGTATATTGTAGGGGCGCCATTGCTGCGGGATGTAGGGGTGTTTGTTTCCCCCACTATCACTTCCTGGGGGATTTTATACACTGGCTTCAGTGTTGTTGTTTGCTGTTTGTCTTGCCCTTCAAGTCACCAAGCCGTGGCTTGTAGCCAATGGGCATGGGGGCATCAGGGTCCCGGTCATGCAAGTCATCCAGCAAGTCATGCATCTCTTTGAACTTGCTGGCATGTTCTTTGGTGTCCTCCAGTGGGTCATAGCCCTCCCACCATATCCAATAGTATAAGCCGTCCTTCTTCTGGCGCCAGCTCACAATATGGTCAGTTGCATATTGTTCCTTGCCATCCGGGGTAATGATTGGCGGTGGATTGGCCTGGGGGCAATGGAAGTCTAGATCCTCTTTGAATGGCAAGAGAAGACTGGCATGGAAAACATTGTGTACCTTCATTGTCTTTGGGAGGTTCAGTTGGTATGCGTGGGATGATATGGCCTCCAACAAAGTGAAAGGGCCCCCTTTCCTGTTATCCAACTTCTTAGAAGGCTGATTGGATCTAATGTTGGTGAGTAGCAGCCACACTCTATCCCCCTTTTGGAATCTGCTTGTGGATGGGGTTTCGGTGTGATGCAGTTCCATACACACACATGCCTCATCCCATATTCTAGACATGGTTTTGAATGATGCATTGGCCGCCAGAATTACTCGCCCACTGCTGGTTGGCACCTCTATGCTATTCCACCACAGATGTCTTCCATACATGATTTCAAACAGGGCCATACCTGTGGTAGTGTTTTTGTGATTGTTGTGGCAGAATTCAGCAATAGGGAGCCATTTTGCCCAGTCGTCTTGTTGGTAGTTACAGAAGCTGTGTAAGAAGCCTTCTACCCACTGGTTGGTCCATTCCAATAGTCCATTGGTTTCAGGGTGGAAGGCAGTTGAGTAATGGGGTTCTGTACCTAGTTTCTGGTAAAGCGCCTGTAGGAAGTGGCTATTAAAGGTTGGGCCTCTATCTGAGACTGTTGTCTTGGGAGTTCCGTGCAGGCGCCATATTTCTCTGATGAATATATTGGCTAGGCCTTCAGTGTCCGTGGCCTCATGGCACGGGATAAAGTGTGCTTGTTGTGAGAACCTATCTATTATGGTCAGGATACTGTCGTATCCCCCTGAAAGCAGTTGCTTGACAATAAAGTCATAGGCAATGTCCTCTCAAGTAGCATCAGATAGGGGCGGTGGTTTTAAGGGTGTGTTCTGTGCATGGCCCTTGGACCAGCCACAGACTTTGCAGGCATCAACATAGTTATTTACCTGCTTGGTCATTCCAGGCCAGTAGTATGTTTGGGAAAGTAATTCTGTCATCCTGCTGCAGCCTTGGTGGCCCACGGCTGGTGAATCATGGTGTTCCTTTAGCAGGCAAAGGCATATGTCCTCATCCTCTGGTACATATATTAGCCCATCATAGTGTAGGAGGTTGTCCTTCCAAGAGTATTGGGTGAACTGTTTCCGTACTGACGGGGGCAACTTGTCTTTCCTCTTGGTGCTTTCGACCAGGACTGTGATGGATTTGTTTTCCTCCTGAGCTTCTTGTATCTCCTGGATGATGTCCCCCACCATATCAGCTTTGAAGCCTATAAACTTCTTGGGTGGTATTAGGACTTGCAGGGTGTTTGGTATGTTGTTGTGGTCATGGCATCTAGACAATGCGTCGGGCTTGTTTGATAGTTTCCCGGGACGATAAATGATTTGGAAGTTGAATGAGGATAATATCATGTGCCACCTGGCATGCCTCCTGTTCCAGACTTGGGCTTTGTCCCAGAATTGGAGGTTACAGTGATCTGTGTACACTGTCACCAGGACTTCAGTTCCTTCCAGGAAAAGTCTCCAGTGTTCAGTGCTCTTATGATTGCCAACAACTCCTTATTGTGCATGTTGTAATTCTGTTGTGGTGGGGAGAAGCTTTCTGACAGGAATGTGATCAGATGCATCCTCCCGTCTTCCCCTTTCTGGTTCAGTACTGCTCCCATGGCTACTCCGGAGGCATCAGTCTCCAGGAAGTAGGGCTTCTTCAGATCTGGATGGATAAGTACTGGGTCTTTTGAGATAGCCCTTTTGATTCCATTGAAGGCGGCTTCTCCCTTATCACTCCAGGTCCACTTCTTGTCCTTCCTGGTTAGGTTGGTTAGTGGTTTGGCAATCGTACTAAGTTCTGTACAAATCTTCTGTAGAAGTTGGCGAACCCTAGGAAGGATTGTAACTGTTTTATAGTGGTCAGGGCCTCCCAGTCCTCTATCACCTTGGTTTTTTCTTTTTCCATTGATACTCCCTTGGGGGAGATCACGATCCCCATGAAACTGGTAGTTGTGGTGTAAAATTTGCACTTGTGTGGCTTCAGGAATAGGTGGTGTTTTCTGAGCCATTGGAGAACTTCCTTGACGTGTTCGGTATGTTCCTCTGGATTCTCCAAATTGATTAGGATATCATCCATGTATATGACCATAGTCACATCAATGAGATCGTGGAATATATGATTCATGAATCTCTGGAATGTGGCTGGACCGTTCTTGACTCCGAAGGGCATAACAAGATATTTGAATAGTCCTTCCTTTGTTCAGAAGGCAGTCTTCCACTCGTCTCCTTTTTTGATTCTGATGTTGTTGAAACCCCACCTGATGTCCATTTTGGTAAAGATTTTAGTGTCCTTTAGCTTCTTGAGGAGGTTGGCCTGGGTAGGCATTGGGAATTGGTCAGGCTTAGTGATTGCATTCAGCTTTCAATAATCCACAACCAGTCACAATCCCCTGTCTGCTTCATTGATGTAGAAGCATGGGGATGTGATTGGGGACTCACTAGGCCTGATCTTCCCATCCTTCAATTCTTTGTCCAAATATTCCTTCAGAGCTCTAGACTTTGCCAGGGACATTGGGTAAGTCTTTGCCAGTTTGGGTAATTCCGCACCTTCCATGAAGTTAATTGCGCAGTCACATGGATGGTGTTCAGGCATTTTGCTGAACCCCTCCTCTTGTAAGAGGTCCTCAAACTCCCTGAATTCTTCTGGTATCTCAGGTGCAACTTCCACCATTTTGGCCGTTACATCGTCTCTATATTGGATGGAGAGATCCTTCCATCCTATAATTGGGTCCGCTTCCTGGAGCCAGTCCTTACCCAGCATGATGTCTGTGTCCCCTAGTGGGATTATGTAGCATTGGCATCTGAAGGTTTTCCTTCCACTTCAACACTAATGTCTGCCCTTTCAGATATTTTGTTTTCTATCTCTTTTTGTCAATCCCTATGACAGATCGCTTGTGCTTCAGGGGGGTCATCACAATCCCATTGTTTTTTATGTATAATGCATCCAGGATGTTCTGTGAGGATCCTGAGTCCATCAGTGTCTTGGCTGGGTCCATGATTCCCTTGATCATTGTGTATACAATGGATTGATTATTTGCCTTCTTCAAGTAGTACACATGTTGTGATTGGGGTTCGTGGCCTTCCTCCAACATGGGTATGGGGAGGGCTTCTAGTTTTCTGACTCTGTGACCCATTCCTCAATATGACCCTCTGGTTCTTGTGCTGCTTTGCCGCTTATGGGTTTATGGTCTTTCTTTTTGGGATCGAAGGCCCATACGCCTCGGCACTCTTTCAAGACATGGCCCGGTTTCCCACACTCGAGGCATAGGCCTTCTTTCCTATGGTGCTTCTTTTCCTCATCTGGGACCTTCACCCCTACTGTAGATCTCTTCCTTTCAGGGTTCTGTTGCGAGGCTCCTGCTTGCGCATGGGTAGTACGACAATCTTGGGAAGTAGTGTGGGATCCCACAGTTTTGGGCGTGATCTTCTGACTTGCGAAGATCATGTCATCAGTTTTGCAGGTGAGGGCAACCCAGTCGTCAAGCATTGCATTGTCAGTGTCTCTGAAAAGTGTCAGCCAGAGCAGTCCCTTCTGTACTTCTGGCTTTAATCCTTCCTTAAATTTATGGATGAGGGCTTCTTGGTTCCAGTCTACGTCCTGTATTAGTATCCTGAACTTGGAGGTGTAGGCTTGTGTGCTTTTTGTTTGGGTCAGCTTGGCAAGTTCTCAGATAGCCTTCTCGTTTTTGACTGGGTCCTGGAAGTGAAGGAGGAAGGCTGCCTTAAGGGCATTCCAGGATTTCAGTGGGCCCTGGGTGTCCTCTTTGGACACCTTTTTGAGCAAGGGTTGGGCCCAGTCAGCTGCTCCTCCAGGAGCCATGTTCATAAGGAGGGCTGCTGTCTTTCTCCCGTCGCGGAAAGTCCCTTCGTTGTAGTCCCCAAAGTTGATCTCCATCTTCATAAGGAAGGCTTCCACTTCTTTTCCATTTTCACCAGAGAAGGGTTCTGGTTTCTTAGTTCGCACTTCCTTAGGGATCAGAGTTCCTGCTATGGTTGTCTGGTTCATGAAGGTGGTTTCCTTCGGATGTTCCTTAGGTTCTTGTTTGGGGGGAACAGTTGATTCGTGATTGAACAAGCGCCTCTCCAAAGGGGAGGTTGGGCGGGAGTGGAAGGTCGAGGGGTCCCAGCTCTTGTCCTCTTCTGGGACTTTTGCTGGGGCCGCAGTACTGTTCCTTCTCCGCACTTCTGATTCTGCCACCGGGGTACTGTTCCCCATCCGTCCCTCAATTGCCTCTACAAGTTGCTCAATATCCCTTAACTTGTCATGTTGGGCTAGCAGGGTATTTTTCATTGCCCTCATAGATCTGTTAAGCTCTTTGTCCCTTTTTTGTTGTTTGTTGGTGGATTCCCTAGCAAATTTGGTTAGTTTGTCATCCTTCTCCTGCCATCTGTCCTTTACCTCCTTGTTATAGGTCGTGTAATTTCTGGAGTTTTATGAGCAAGCACCGAGGGAGTACTAACTTAGAGACGGAGGAGCTTGCTTGAGGGATCAGGTTCCAGGTGTATGCGCTGTGTTACTGTGCACACCTGGGAAAGGATACTCTTAAGAGGATTTACCAGTTGACGTAGGCAAATTGACCTCTTTGAGGTGTATGAT
>WSTG01000977.1:0-12345 GCA_019616325.1 Ceratobasidium sp. 394
GTGGGACAGGGATACCTCTCCAATACTGACATAAAGTCGTGCCTGTGTGGACTACAGTGTGCACGCACTATGTCCTGGCCAAGATATGTTGTGGGACCTGCCGGTTTTGTCCTGCGAATGAGCTTCTTCTCACCCTTACATAAGGTTCGATGAGCTTAATATTCCGGCGCATACATTCAACAAATGTTGATCTTTCACCAATCATCTATTGATGATCTTATGCATAGCTTGCACATTCTGAGTGGAATGTATAACAATGAAACCCAGCCTCACACTTGGTGGTGGGTAATCTGTGACCTTCATGATCCGCGTTAGGCATGGTGTACCGCAAGCACATCCGGCCACCAATCGTCCTGTTGACCAGGTAAGTAAATGCGAGCCTCTCAATGTATTGAATCATGAAATGAGAGTGTCGGGCAATGACCGCCCAGTTCCTGCGTTCCTCTTCGGTTTCGTCAGGATCATTCTCCGCCTCATCAGGACGAGAGTCCATTGGTGCAGAAAGTAAGCTGTAGAGCCGAGGACATTTGTCTTTAGGCTTGGCATGCATAGATTCAGATGTTATTTCAGCTACAAAGCTGATGCCCGCAAGCTGCTCATCCGAAAGATGATGATCCTTGGAGAACGCGTCGAACTCGGACCCGAAGATTTCTAGCATAGTTTCAAAGATGAATTTGCGAGTAATTGTACTACCGCCAACTGCGTGCGGTCCACCTCCAGCAGTAGCTCTTGGAGCCTCATAGGTTCTCAGGAATGGGATATATTACCGTGCGCGTAAAAGCTGTGGCACGTCTTGCTGGCCAAGTCCGGGCCTTGAAAAGCAGCATTACCACAAAAAATGGTGGCAACGGAAGCCCCAAAACTCGCATCTAGCAAATCCAAAACTCTTGAAGCATAATCGCACTTGGCGTGAGTCAATTCTTAAGGGGAGGGCGGGGCAGGTGGCGCTGGAGGGATGGGCTCTCGGCAACTAAGCTGACCTCCGCCGATTACATGTTGCCGAAGTCACGTGACCATTGATCCATACAGGCCGGCTCGGGATTCACGTGACCGTGCCCTATCACCTTATGGACAACCATCCTTCAGGCTCCAGATACAATCCTTCGAGGTCGGTGGAGGGTAAAGCCCCCACAAGGAACTGTGCGTGATTACTATATTGGCTTACTCACCGTTTGGTTACCGGTTAGCTGGTTCGTAGTGGCGAGTGGACCAGCAAGGGCGCGTCCGGTGCCGGGGGAGACAGTCCCTCGAAAGAAGAAACGCGCGAAAAAGTTCAGAAAAAATCCTGATAAGAGGGGCAAAGACCGGAAAGAGCCCCCGAAGCCAGAGGGTGATGGCTCTGGACCACCTGTCAGCACGGCCGGACCGGGTATTGGCGTGCAAGTGAGTTCTAACGTTTCCTCGCCCATTTCTCACTTACATATGCGCGCCAGCAGTGAGTGCGTGCACCCGAGACGCTGGAATAGTTATGATGACCGTGTATGGGTACTTGACGAAGTTGTGGGGATGGGACAGCTAGCCCAGCTCTAGTGCCTATTGCCCTGGCCTCTATCTTCTGTTGTGTTTGATCTTTCTTGCGCCTGTCGCAGAATCTAGCTGTTTTTTTCTGTTCGCATGCCTCACTATAGGTATTGGTGGGTGAACTGGCGACATTTACTAAGACCCACACCGCTGAGCCTAGGTACAGGGTGCACATAGAGTGGTCACCTTACTTCCGCAACGTCACTCCAGAGGTCTAATGGAACGCGATGTTGTGCAATCACTAAATCACGTGATATGTGCAGCATTGCCCCGTTGTATTTACTGTACTCTCAGGAACACACACCTCAATGTCGCTCTTGCAGGTTTATGTACATTAAAATGTTTGCAAAAACAAGAGGCACCCGACCATACCCGTGTATCTTGGGTACATCGGCTTGTTCCCTCACAGCGCTCAAAAAGATGAGCCAGCTGGGCAATTACATAAATTTATACACACCGGTAGCTTATTCATTCGGAGGACTTTATAGTGTATTGCACCCCTGGTGGAGGAAATAGGTTATTGAGGATTCTAGGAAACAATGTCCTGTTAACTAGGTAAGTAAATGTGAGCTTCTATATGTATCAAGTGATAAAATGAGGATATCGGGTAATGGCTGCCCAGTGCCTGCGTTCCTCTTCAGTTTCGTCAGGATCATCGTCCGCCTCGTCAGCACGAGGGTTTGTTGGTGCCGAAAGTATGCCGTTGGGCTGAGAACATTCGGTTTTAGGCTTGGTATGCATAGATTCAGATGTTATTTCAGCTACAAAGTTGATGCCTGCAAACTGCTCATCCGAAAGGCGATGATTTTTGGAGAACGTGTCCAGCTCAGGCCCCAAAGTTTCTAGGATACTTTCAAAGCTGAAGCTGCGAGTACTTCTACAACCGCCAGCTGCGTATGGCCTACCTCTAGAAATAGCTCTAGGAGCCTCGTATAGGTTTCTCGGGGCCGAAGGTCTTATAACGCGTGTTATGCGGTGTAGTTGTCACTTGGCTGTTGTGGTTACAAGTGAGGCGAGAAAGGTTGAACAACCTCACTCTTTCCGATGATCCGTCACCCTCCCGCCGTGCTAACCACAATGCGATCGCGAGTTTTTCTGACGCTTCGGACTAAGATAAATGACCACGTAGAACAACTTCTATTAGTTCAGCTCCATCTATTCTCAAGTGTGGGGACGGGTTCGAGCCCCCCGAAGAAGCCGGTCCCAGGACCCCAAACCCCCAAAATGCATTTTTAGACAATTTTGAAGAGTAAGTCGACCAAGGTTCAGAGTTGAGCTACGCGTATAACGGGGGGACTGTATGTACCTTACTAAAAGACGACTCATAATGCTTCGAACTGGAGCGAGCAGGTAGGTCTTTGTTGCCCCCTCGATGGTGCCCGAAGTCCTGGGACGACGTTCTTCTCTTGCCAGTGCAATGCCAGTGCCTTCCTGTTATCAAAGTCACGTGTTCACTGATCTGGGCAGGCTCGGAATTCACGTGACCTTGCCCTCTTGAAATGGACAACCATCCTTCAACATCCTCTATCAAACCGATGTGGTGTGCGGCAGGCAAAGCCCCTTTAAAGCAACGTGCGTGATTATTACACCAGTTCTACATACCGTTTGGTTACCAGGTAACTGGTTCGTAGTGGCGATCAGGCGCCCCAAGGGCACAGGAGGCGGGGGACCTCAAAAGGAGGAAAAGCACACGGAGAAGCCCGGGGAAATGTGTAGCGAAGGGGGCGAGTACCGGAAAGAGCCCCCGAAGCCAGAGGGAGACGGCTCTGCACCAGGCCTCAGCACACACGGACCATCTGGTGGCGTGCAAGTGAGTGCTGGAATTTTCTCACCGATTGCTCGCTTACATATGCGCGCCAACACTGAGACTTGAGTGCATGCACCCGAGACGGTGGAATGGTTATGACGGCGCATGGGTACTTGACAAGGTTGTGAGCACGGGACAGTCTGCCCAGCTCTAGTGTCTGTTGCCCCGACCTCTATCCGCTTCTGTGTTTAGTATTTCTTACGCCTGTCGCAGAATCTAGTCGTTTTTTGTGTTTATTCATCACGCGTGCACTTGGGCCTATGCGCCTCACTACTGGCATTAGTGGATGAACTAGTAACAATTACTAAGGCCCACACCGCTGAGCTTAGGTACCGGGTGCACATGGAGTAATACCCTTGCTTCTGCAAGGTCACTCCAGGGGTCTAAATGTAACGCGATGTCGTGCAATCACAAAATCACGTGGGTTGTGTAGCACCGCCCTACTGCACTTACTGTACTTTCAGGGTCCTATCATGCGTTAATTGACCATCTCATTCTCATGTGATATTTCTCTCCTCCCCTCGCTACTCACGATAACTAGTCGCGACTCGGTAATAATCCTCCAAAAACACATTAGATTTAGAGGCGTGATTAGAGCGATGCTGGCCAACCCCAAGCTCTCTTATCCCATGAGTTGACCCAGGAGCCGCAACCGACTCGGGTAAGGCTGAGGTCTTTAACATGCTTAGCATCTAAGCAGAAGCTAGGTCGAGTGGCCCGGGTCACGGGCCGCTTTTCATATTTTTCAATCCTGCAATTCTAATCCACTTCACGGCCGCCGGGGTTTGTGACTGTGGCACGCCGTTGCTCAGCAACCATACATCGGAACGACTGGTAAGATGGGTTGTTTTCTACAGTACCTCCATACAAATTAATATATAGGCATTTATTTAAATCTACGCTCATTTCAACGAATATAAAGCAGGCGAAGCCGATAGTCCTCAAACGTAACAAATGTCACGTGAGATCGGCTGTTTCGCAGCCAGAACGCCAATAACTCCGCCACAGGCGCTTTTTCAATATTTGGGTGCAACAGAGGTGTAGAATAGTACCTAAAGGACAAAATCATTGCATCATAAATTCGATTACTACAAGCTTCGCTAAACGCAAGGCTTTCTACCAAGCACGTCCTGGACGCCCACATAGGCGACGTAACGCTGTTGTCACCTGTGACACAGCCTGCCATGCACCACAAGAAGGCGGAATAATCGGCGATGCTTGCAGTATTAAATTTTTTGATATATCCATCTTTTTTAGATGCTAATCTACACTTCTGCTGTATCCAAATTTTGAAAAAACCTCCTGCGGAGGAGTTAGTGGCGTTCTGGCTGTGAAACAGCCGATGCTGCGTTTGAGGACTATTGGCTTCTCCTGCTTTACTACTGATTTCTCTTGATGATCGAGGTTGCGACGCATCTGGTAGCGATCTTACTACCGATCATGCGGCTTGAGCTTCACCCCGGCATCGCTGCAGGCCTTCGGCTCAATATCTGCAGGCTGAAGACGTGGTATAGTTCCCGGTGCAAATTTTTCAGCACCAGACCTCGGGGGAAATAGAATTGCGATGCGTCAGCGTTCCCGGGAGGTTCGAGCCAGACGTTACGGGCGTTGTAGAGTTGGAGGTTCCCATTGAGCGTGTCCAAGAGCTGAACATTTCTAAATCCTCACGCGACCCCACTGTACCCCTTCACTGTCTAAGCTCTAGTATGAGGCATTAACCACGTTTAGCACATCTCGCAAGACCTCTAGCCAAGAAGAGGGGTCATCGATAATTGTATCAACACCGCAGCATGCCTCATCGGGCCTCCTTCCACCAGACCGCTTCCAATCGACAACCACACACCAATAACGCGCATACACAGAACCTGAATAAACCCATCTAATCCATCAGCCACTCTTTCCGGGACCATTGAGTGCCTAAGTGTGAGAATTACTTTGTATATATGTAGATTATGGTCTGACATTCTTTTATTGCGGTTAGGCTACAGCTAACGTGCGGTCTCTTGGCACTCTCCTGCCCAGTAGCCTGTATCTTGGTGGTGTTTGTACTTTACGGTATGTTTTTTGCTTGAATTCGTGGTTTGTTTGGAACCCGGGAACTTTTACTTGTGCAATCAAGGTACCAACCTTAGCCAAACGGTTGCTCGGTCTTTTCTGTCTTATGTCTTACGTTTGCTGGTCCAGTAGCTTATATCCTGGCGACATATCTTAAGTTAATAAATACAAAATAGCATGGTTCATTATGAGTGCAAGCAGGAGCATGGTCAGAAGGCCCGGGTCATGGGGTGTCTTTTCATGGGAGTGGCCCATTGATTTCGGAGCTGAAACCAGTTTAAAAGGTGGACTCCCTTGATTGATTGAACCACGATGTGAGCAGTGATATTATTGCTGATTGGATAAACAAAAGCCGATCGGAAGCAAGTGCCAGGACCCCCAAAACGGTCTTTCGATGAGAAGAGCGAGAGTATTGATTGAAAATGTAAGCACGTATTGATAATTCGCATAGCTAGCCTAAGATACACGCGTATATATATATATTAATTACTCAGGGCAGTCCGGTATGCCTCTGAGTCTTCAAAAAGATTCATATACCCGTTGGGATAGGCAACAAGGACAGCGCTGTTGGATAAATGCATTAGCACACTTGGTGTTTGCTATAGGGGTATATGACACTACATAGTGCTATACATCCCCTGTAGCAAAGTTCAGATTTGCTGATGTGATAGACTTGAACCCTCCTCTGTTATTTACGCACATGCTCAAGTTTATGTCGCATGTTACAAGCACAGGCATAGCTTCGTGCATGAGCGGCACGCCCCCCTTGGAAGAGTACAGTGTGTTCTCCTTGGACATCTTAAGTGTGTACAAGTCATAGGCGTTGAAAATAATTAGCAAACGTACCTTACTCGAACAATTTGATCTATGAGACTATGATATTCGGTCAGAGAGACACCTTTCAATCCATTTGAAGTGTCGCCACTGGTTAGCATCTCATAGTGCTCTTAAGGTCCCTAAGACTTGTGGGGTACTCAGAATTCCAATTTCAGCAAGTATTCATGCGCCATGCCACAGCCCACCGACCAATTTTCAGACTCTGTCATTAACATAGTATTGATTAGCACATCGGATTTCTGCTTGAGCTCTGGTTTTTCGCTAATCCTCTTTCCGAGTTTGCCTACCCAAAACCTAGCATGTTATGGCAAGTGGATCTGATTGGAGCTACACTGCCCAGCAAAATGATTGGCCCACCCATGTTTGGTGCATACACCCACAGGGATTGTACATTAGGGTACTGTTGTTAGCCAATATATGCACTATGTAAAAGACTCTTTCTATTCCAGCATCAAGCTTCTAAAATGAGCTGCTGTGGTTTGCAAGATAATTGAAAAGCCTGTGGAGGCTGGTTTTCAGCTCTGGAGGGAATAGGTTTATGAGCATGTTCAATTAATAAAAGTTGTAGTACTCACACAGGCGACCACCATCATGCTTTAAAACAAAAGAATTGAGCCAGCCAATCTGGAGATACAAGCCATCCAAAACTGTGATTTTCATAGTAGCACCATCAAATTTGATCAAAAATCCAGGATTGGGCAGCTTGTATCTCCTGAATGGCTGGCTCAATTCTTTTGTTCTAAAGCATGATGGTGGTCGCCTGTGTGAGTACTACAACTTTTATTAATTGAACATGCTCATAAACCTATTCCCTCCAGAGCTGAAAACCAGCCTCCACAGGCTTTTCAATTATCTTGCAAACCACAGCAGCTTATTTTCAAATCTTGATGCTAGAATAGAAGGAGTCCTTTACATAGTGCATATATTGGCTAACAACAGTACCCTAATGTACAATCCCTGTGGATGTATGCACCAAACATGGGTGGGCCAATCATTTTGCTGGGTAGTGTAACATATAGAGGGTACATCACCATTTCTATAGTATTTCGGGAGTAACATGCCGTGCTGCTTCAGGGATCTCAAAGCCTAGGCTAGTTTTTGCATGTTGTAGTGACCCCTGCAGCAGCTCTTTGGTCACACATTTGTCACGTAAGGGTTTTCCGCGATTGTTTAGCTTGTCTTTTGCGTCCCAATAGCTAGTTGCGTCTCCTTTCATGACCAGGCATTAGGGCTTGTCGGCTGAATGTGTGTTGTCCACTATCAATTTCTTGGTGGGCCTCCTCTTTGAGCTACACTGGTCCACAAAAGCTTTACAGCCATGTGATCCTACCGGTGATCATGATGGCCACGATGGGCGAATGTAAGAAGCTAAAAACGTAATAAAATAACTATGGGAGAGAGGGCCGTGAGAGGCACAGCCTAGCAAAAATTAGGGCAAATGGTGGAATACCCAAGCTGCTATAAATTGAATACCCCCAAGACCCCTACAAATCTTTTGTGACTGGCGGGACCAGGTGGATAAAATAGAGAATACTGTCCTGAGTTGGACGGTATAAGTTCTGAAATAAGTTTCTCTCAACTCCCTTGTCATAAGAAGTGTTCAAACCAAATTGCAAACTCAGGGGTGTGCTTGAATAAGGTAGAAAAATTGGTGCCCTCCTCCCACTTCTGTGGCTGGGACATTGCTACAACTAAAGCAAGAGGCATAAGAACACCATTACGGCCCCTCAAACACAGAAGCTACATTATGTGGCTGTTTCAGCTATGCTAAGATAGCGTATATCTAGCTTTTTCCAACAAAGCAGCGCAGCATTAGACCCCTCTTTCGAACCAGACTGCGGACAGCATGCCACACGTACAAGGTCCCAAGATGAAGAACGGGTGATTGTATGCACTATGTGAGCACCTACCGTCATAGGTGGGGAAATTGCCACTTTTTGTTTGTTTGCTCCTGCATCAGTGATGAACAACTCAACTCCACATCAGCCCATTTTTTTTTTGAATCCATTTTATTCTGTCAATGTAACCAAAGGGCTATGTATGATAGTTGCTACACGTGAGTAGGTTAGATAGTCCGCCAACTCCGCCCCATCGTCGGCCCCTCGGCCATAACCCCCCCCCCCCCGCCCCTGAGCAATGCCCGTCCGACGAGCCTACGCCCCCCGAACGTCCGGCCAACCGACCGTTTTAGAGCTCCACGGGACCCACGCGTTTTTGTTTTCGCCGGGTGTTTCTCTTTTTCAATCTTGACCGTCTGTCGGCGCCTGGGGCGGTATAGGGTTGGGTCTGTACTACGTAGAAGTGCGTCACCATTCAGCCTCCCTTAAGGTAGTGTACTTTCACCTTTTTACTCCTTTTCTCTCGCTTGCTACCTCCTCGCCCCGCTTCCTCCCACCTTCTTCAGCTTCCCAATATTCTCCAAATAGCGGACGAGGTGCGACGTGGCTGGTCCCGCGTCAGGAAAAACTGCAAATGCAAATTCACTTGAATTTGCCTTTATTTACCCATTTGACCAGTTTGCCAACCCCCCCTTTATATAAGCTACCATTTACCCCAGGGCTGGCAAATTTACCTCCTAGAGGTGTCAATTATACTGGATTTGCCCACCCTAAACAAAACTAATCCACAGGTCTATTGCATTTACCATGGTAAGACTGTATATGGCCCAATTTGAGGGACTGCATACTGTTCAACCCATGACTCTATTAATCTCACTATAATACAACAAGTACAGAAACTGAAAACAAACTATGTACATATACACCCGAGTCCATCACCTACAATAATCATGCTCACAGCCACGGCGGCACACACAGAGCACCTGGTGCTAGATTGTGTGTGAGGTGTGCTCGAATGCGCAGCAGCAGGTGTGCATCACGAAGAACCCGCCACACGTCCCGACAGCCGTCGGGCTTGTCCAGGTGGGCGCAAGGGAGGAGGGGCGGCATACGGCAGCCAGCCTGGCCGGCGGCTCGGGGGCAGCCAACCGGGGCAGACCCATCGCTAAAACCTCGAGGATGAGGTGTGCGCGGCGCGAGCAAACGTGCGGGAGACCTTGTGTCGGCAGCGGCGGTTGCATCGGCCCCATATTCGTTGGGCAGCTGCCAAATGCTTAATACCCGTGGAGGATCAGTAGAGCGATAGGGAACGGTCAGCGGACGGAGGACCTGCGCACCGTGAATTGCCCTCGCGAGCCGGAAGAAACAATCGGCGCGAAAAAACCGGGAAAAAAACCGCACCTAGACAAGTATAGGTGGGACAGCGGCAAGGGTCGTCGGAACGGGGTGAGAGAACAGTGAGGGGGTGTGGGGACGTACAGGGCGGAAGTGGGCGTGTTCGTAGTGGCCGCTCGGTTAAAGGCGGTTGCGGCGGGTACAGTTCCAGCTGAGACGGCGCGCTTGGCTCGGACGAGGGTCGGCATATCGTAGGCGGCGGCGGCGGCGGCGGCGGCGTTGTCGGAGAAGGGGCCGAGTCGAGCCACTGTACAAACGGCCGGCTAAGCATTGGTGGCTGGTGCGAGCGTGTGCGCGAGCGCGGGGAGGACGAGAGGGACCACACACGGTCAGCGCAGCTTCAACACACGGGACAATTGACTTACCTATCCGGCCGCGGAAAGCAGCCGTGACGGCGGGCAACGGGTGGGCAACGACACCGGCATGTCGAGAGGGAGGTCGTGGACAAGGCTAAAAGAAAAAATGGAGGGTGACATGGCAGATGAGTCAGCGCTAAGCGCCCGCCCGGTTCGCTCTCGAGGACAAAGTCGAGTGTGTCGAGTCGCCCCTGAACAACAGCCATAGGGTAAACGACCGGTAAACGGGTAAATGAGGATAATTAGGCACCTCGTGGGGCAAATTGAGGTGTATTTGCTCACCGGCAGGGCAAATAAGCGATGATTGCACCGCATAGTGGTGCAACCGGGGATAGTAACACAACCCCCCGGTGTTACAGATGGTAACCGGCCGCGTTCACCACCGGGGTAAATTTGCGCCGGCGGTTTTTCCTGACGCGGCGTCAGGAGCGCCCTGTATGAACAGGAGGCCGCCCCCAACGCTCGACCCCTCTCTGCTCTCGCCCCAGCGTGCGCGACGCAGCCCATCAACATATGGAATACGGTCTCTGCCCGGATGCCGCAGTGAGGGCACGTTGGTGAGTCCGCCCTCTTGAAGCGGTGGAGGTACATGGCCACCGGGAAATGTTCGAGACGTAGTTGAACCAAAATCGCAAAGCTGCGCCTAGGTAGGCCACCCGCTAGGTCGAAGAAGGTTAGAGAGGGGAAAGTGGGATCGAGCTGTTCCATGCGCTCGCGCCGGGATGTCTCTCCGAATTCGTTTCGCCATTTCTTCAATAGTACGGTTCACTGGGTCCGCTTCGCTGCCGAGGGGTTGACTGATACGGGTCGCCTGAGTGTTTTCGGTAGCTCCGCCTTTGCACTGTTGTTCCCTTCCCCTGCGCTCCTCGTCTCTTCGTCCGCCAACTCATTCCCGTCCACCCCTTTGTGCCCCGGTATCCACCTTAAATTTATCTTGATTTCTTCGTGTACGCCGTGAACTTTATCTACGAGCAAACCCAGATCAGCAAACATATACACATCAGCCCATTATATTAGTACGTAGTACTATCTTGTAGTGTCACGCAAACTTGGAGAATTGGAGAGTTGGAGAGCAAGGGTATCTTGAGTAATGACCTATGTGAAAATCTACAATTAGTTATGCAAACACCGGGAACCGGGCCACATTATTTAGAATCCTTTATCTTTTGTATGCAGGTCCTGTGGATAGCTGCTCGTAAGGGCTGACCATTGTCCTATCCTATCTTTGATGTTTTCAAGTTTATTTTATGTCATTTTTTATGTATAAAACAATGCTTGAGAAAATACTCATGCCTGTGTACAGCGCCCTTGAATGTGTCCCAAGTGCTGATGACAAACAACCGGGCCACTTTGGTACCAATATTGCGTGCGCAAAATCGCCGTGGATAGGATAGAACGGCGGTTAGCACTTACGGGCAGTTATCCTGTAATGCTCCGGACCTGCTTGGATGGTGCAAGCATACCCATATATTGATGAAGTCAGTCAACAAACCGGTTGAGGAGGCTATGGAATCTAGAGACGTGGACTGTAGCACATATTTAGTCTACTACTCAGTACTCTACTCTTTCAAATGTCAGAGTAGTATCACAGTGTGTGAAGCCTTCAGATGCATGATATTTAGGCCCAAAACATTCTAGCAACGACGTATATAGTCTGTATGATCGCGCCGCAGCTTTAAATCGAGTGGAGGGGTTAGGTAGCCGTGTAGGTGGCGCTAAAATGGCTATTTTCATCCAAAGTTTGGACTCGGTTCAAGCGCATATGGTAGCCGGCGTGACCCAATTTTCCAGAATATATGGCAATGCCCAAAATTCTTCAGCTTGTGCTTCACCTGGCGCGCATAAGTGCTCGGGCGAAGAATCTATCGGGCATTTATTCAGTCGTTGATGCCACATCTGATCTGGCTTCAAAGTGAACCAACGATTACAGAGCGAGAACACAACGAAAAGCATGGATATCAGTGCCGCAGGCTCCTACCTTCTTGCGCTACTGGAAGGTGAAGTTGGGGCTGTATGTTGAAAACGCACGCTTGAGAGAATAGCGGTTGTCACTTCGGGGTCCTGGCTCGCTTCCCGGTCCCTGACGGTATAACCATGTCAATTGGGAGCCAGAGGGCTCTTTCTTTCGGAAATCAATCAAGCATTGCTGTACTTGTCTCAAACCTTAAAATTACTCTCCCCAACTGGGGATGCTATTCTCCATTTTTGTCCACCTTGCCCAGCCAGCCACACAAGATTTGCAGGTGTCTTGGGGGCACTCAATTTATAGCAGCTTGGGTATTCCACCATGTCATGACCTAAATTCGGTCCCTTAGGGGCCCTTCTGCAGCCCCTCCTTATGTAGTGGCTCTCTGCTAATCACTATGTCTGATATGTCTGGTAAATAGTCTGAATTCCGAATAAAGGTACAGGTGGTGGTAACAAGATAAGACGAACTGGGGAACCAGTTCGTTCGTGACTCCCTATATACATATGTGAAATCGAGTCATCTCGGTTTCCGCCGTCCCTTAGGTCAGCCAATCCTGGATGCGCATTA
>WSTG01000978.1:0-12340 GCA_019616325.1 Ceratobasidium sp. 394
TAGGTCGTATAGCACATACCGCTTCCTTGCCAGACACGTCTAGAACCAGCGAGGCGCGGAAGGCGTCTTGGCTGGGCCTAGCAACTTCTGCTTCGACGCAGAGTCGGAACCGATATTCATATCCAACGAACTCGCCGTCAAAGTCAGCGCACTCGTGGCAGGCGGCTGCACCAGGGATGAAACTATACAGAAGCGTCAGTTATAACAGTCAGATCCGGCTCCAACTAAAATGCGTACTCGGTTTTGCATTTAGTGCAAAATCCATGGGTAAAGTTTGCGAGCTGATATGGTTCAAAGGCGGCGACCCGAGCACGAATTCGGAATATCTCAGGGCATGAGCCATGGCCCAAGACCTGTTGTATCGGAGTCTGAACAATGTTATAATAGAGCAGTCGTGTTATGGGCGGCTCTAGAATCGTGATGAATAAAGGACACAAAAGTGTTGCTTAAATCATGCGTACTGTTGTTTTGGTTACTGACTTGCGCCTGTTTAGGTACGGCGGGAGCGCGGACGGGTGATGGTGGCAACAGATCCCCGGCGGAATGAATATTGGGATCTTGTCCCCTCGCAAGCTCGGGTCGCGAGGTGCTAGGATCAGGAGATGGCGGGCGGCTGAAATATTCGTTTTTGCGTCTGAACATAGGAAGTAATGAGTGTCTGAGCCCATGAGATAGAACCGAACTCACTTTAACAAGTCTTCTAGCATTGGATCGTCTCGCCTCATCTTGTCAATTTTGCGCCTATCATCCTGCAATGTACCTTCTAGGTGTCCCTTTGAATCAAACTTGACGCGCAGGTTGTCGATATAATAATATCCAGGGGCATCCAATTCGCGTGAATGCTCGAGTTGTGTTGAGCCCCAAAGCATTACTTTGAGAACTCGTTTGCCATACACCTTGATCTGTTCCTGTTTCGGGTTCTTGGGGTCTTCGCGGAGCTGGCGCGGATAGAATTGAGGGTGGACCGTGTAGTCGGTTACGAATATTTCAGCTGCTTGGTCTCCGGGCGGTACCTTGAACAAAATCTGGGCCCTTTCAGTTCCGGTTATCAAACCGTAGATAAAATGGCGTTACCTCTACAATGCAATTGAAGAAGACATCGGCTTTCGCCTCCGACAAGGTCATCAAACGTCGCCCTCGAGGCTCTGCCATGAGGGTTGGGACACCCTCAGGCTTAGTCTGAGCTAGCTCTTGAAGAGCCTTCCACCACTCCGCTAGCTGGGAGGCGTATTGCAACTCCTCGGGACTAGGCGTAAACAACGGACAGTGCTCCAACTCGGAGAACGTTCTGCGCACACTGTGGAAGTGAGCCTTTTGTGAGAGTGAATAGCCAGCCCACTGAAATGTGTCGGGATAACCTGTCCCACGAAATTTACCGTTAAAAGAGACTACCTGGATAATGCTATGATATGAGCAAGTCATGAACTTATAAAGGCACTCGACTAACCGCAATTTTGAGGAACATGACGATATCTCCTGCTTTCACATTCGGCATGCAGTCTTTTAGAGATGGCGGAAGGAACAGGTTGATGACGAACGCGGACCCTTCAGTTACACCAGGATCCAAGAGTTCGATTACACAGGACCAATCTGCCCATCAAGCACTTGAGATACTGAACAACTGGTCGTCTTGGACAGGCTTACTGCCATTCCTGGTCAATTGCGGAATCGAAATGCCCCGAACGATGCCAATAACAGAAGCCTTTGCGCCAACTTTGTCAGGGATATCCGCGAGTGGTGTGAACGGGCCATACTTCAGAGATAGAATTTTAGACAATAAACTGAGGCTACTCTAGTTGACTCACAAGATTTGAGTGAAATCCTGCGACCATGTCAAGCGCTGGATTGCGTGCTGGTTCAACGTGGCTCTTCTTGTCCTTCCTACGCCGCCTCTTTTTCGGTCGTTGGACTTCTGGGTCATTTTTCGAGGCCACGGGTTGCTTCGCGGACTGTGCTGGGTCGGGCGCAGCGCGGTGACCAGAAGAGGGCCAAGGTGACTGGTGTGCCACAGAACGGGACGACTCTTGAGTACTCGGTAATGGCCGTTTATTCCATGTATTCGCTTGAGCCGTGGTGGGGGTGTCATGTGTGGCTGACTGGCGGGAAGTCGTTGGCTCTGCGGGTTGAAAATTGGTTTCAGGGATAACAGCACCAGGCACCTCACTCGGGGGTCTGTAGTTGACAAAAGGCATGCCGTGCGTCCGAAGGGTGGCGTTCAGCGGTGCATCTAACCGGTTCCCCAGGGGCGAGGATGGAACTTCGGATTTGGCCGATGACTGAGGCGATGGTGGATCAGGCTGTGAAGGTGGCGGTTGGCTATTGAACCAAGTAGGAACAAAAGGCTCCTCTCCTGATAATATTTGGTAAAACGAGGACAGGACTATGGACCACGTCTACTTGCCTGGAAATGTATCAACGGTCTGACCGTTGACCTGGATTATAAAGCCACCCAGAAACTTCAGCTTGAACGGAAGGTTGTGTCGTCCTGTAGGACGGGGAAAAACTTGAACTCCTTTCAAACAAATCAGAACATGATCGTTGAGTTTGAGCTCGACGTTGCCGGAAAAATCGATATCCAACCGAAGCGGTGTGTGCTTCCCTTGTGCGGCGAATGAGTATTTGGTGATATTCTCGTCCGGTATGAAAGGCCAGCTCATATTAACGACCGCAGTGACATGGTGCCGAGAATTAGCCAGATCGAGCTTTGGAATTTCGTCTACTTTAACCTCGAGTTTGGGGTCGAAATAAGGAATGGCGCCAAGTATACCGGCCATAATGACCACCGCTGCAGATATTTCTGCTTATGTACCAAAGTTCATAGGAAAGCTAGGATTGAAACGGTGTGGTGAAGCTTATAGCTCGGAAACAACGGAAATCTAAGAGATGGTGGGGTTTGGATGGAGACGCGATTGAGTCACGTGACCGCATGGATCATTACCACTGGCCAACTGGAACAACACCAACCGTAAGTTAATATAATGACAACACTCGAAACTCTGCTCCATACCTCCGGGAATCAATGCCCCTTCTCGCGAGCTTTTGACTCTACAGCTTGCACGGCACGGTCAAACGATCTACACGCAAATGGCCCTTCCAACAACGCTGCAACCGACCACGACACCCATACACCCCAGCTCGAAGCATAGGAGTGTCGTTTCAACCGCCGACGCATGCGCATGACTGCGGTATAAACTGCAACCCCCATAATAACTGATCGAATCTCCCGCTGATACGTATACAAGAGACGGGCTACTCTGTCAGAATTGAAGAGTAAAAGCTGCCGTGCCTGGGCTCCAGGACGCAGTGTCTGGTTAGGAAATAGCAGAAGGGCGAAAATAATGCAGGTTACGACCGTGTAGCCAAATCCCCAGAATGTTGGAACCGGGTATGCATCGACTTTCCACCGTGATAGTCCGAGCCCTTCCAGCGACTCGAATGCCATAGCTACAAGTCGCTCTCGAGCTTGGCCTAAAGAGTCCATGGGGGGATCGATAGGGACGACAATCGGTCGAGGCGGGCCATTAGGTTCAATGATGCGAGTAATGGTCATTCCCCCAGTATTGATGTCGACAAGCTCTGCTGTTGCAGCTTCGGAGGGGCTAGCTTTTGCATAGTACTGGAGATAGTTCGCTAATGAATCCTGATGGTCTGCGTTCATATGGCGAATAATACGATCTTTGATCATCGTAGATTTATCGTTGGATTCGGCCATCTCTTCAGAAATGGGAGGACGTTCAATACACAGAAACGGATGTAGGTCCACAAAATAGCTCACTTTCGTATCACAATTGCTCCAAGTCGATACCTATGGGGACCACACCTGTTTGGGATTGTACGCAGTCG
Organism: Ceratobasidium sp. 394; assembly: GCA_019616325.1. Classification (NCBI taxonomy): domain Eukaryota; kingdom Fungi; phylum Basidiomycota; class Agaricomycetes; order Cantharellales; family Ceratobasidiaceae; genus Ceratobasidium; species Ceratobasidium sp. 394. The sequence continues at coordinate 3,844 of WSTG01000978.1, forward strand.
TCGAGGGAGCAGGTAGGAGATGCCCTTTTGGAGCCTTTGTGGTTGGTCGGATCTCCACCGAGAGGGGGGGTAACTCTGCTCTTGTTGCGTCGGTGGGAATATGTGGGAGAAGGTTTGGAGTTATACAAATAACTACAAACAACAGGGTATTCGGTGGAAAGTTTGATCAACGTGTTCAGTCAGTAGTCAGATAAGTACAGCAGAGGACGACGTGGGATTGGGGAACTACATTAATTATCGCGAGGAACAAATGGATTCCGACCACGGCTGTCGGCAACCACTACTGGAGGCAGTTGCGATTCCAAAGCCTTGTCTCCCGCCGGAAACGGCAGAGTTTCGATCCCTGCGGGCAAGACTTTATCGGTTTCGATTCCCTTTTCAAACTTGGCCTTTGCTCGCAGCACAATTTTCTTCTTGGCATCTCTATATGTTTGGTCAAGCGTGCGTTCAATAAAGTGTAAATGCAGCACTAACCGTACGAATACGAAACCATCATCAGGGCCTGGAACAGCCCCTTTAACGAATATTAGGTTTAACGAAGTGTCTATGCGGTGGACAAACAAATTCTGGACTGTTGTTTGTTCACCGCCTAATCGACCCGCCATTTTCTTGCCCGGGAAGACTCGACCAGGATCCTACTACCGCATAAGTCGCTAGGCAAATCATATACCGAGAACATGCCTGGTGTTGCCCAGTAGACCCAGCTGATCTATGAGAGATAGAGACACCATGACTAGCTGCAAGGCCTTTAAAGTTCCACCGCTTCATGGTTCCCGCGTATCCTTTGCCCATGCTACAATGGATCGTCAGTTCGTGCAATTGTCTGGATATTAAAATATAACCTCACGATGTACCGGTCACATCGACAACCTGCCCCGGAACAAAGTGACAAGCGGACAACGTCGTACCTTGCAAAACATGGGTAAATGCGGTACGAGACTTGGGGGCGAGGCGCAACATACCAATCGGTAATAATGCATCTTCCGAGACTTCAAACTCCTTGACGATGCGCTTTGGTGGGATACCAGCCTTGGAAAAATGCCCAAGCATAGACCGGGAGGTCGTTTTCTCCGGCTTATCAGATGCAGCAACCTGTACAGCATGATATGTAGACTTGAGTTTACGAGGAGTCGACACGGTTGCTGTAACCTGACAATTCTCGATCTGCGAGCAGGGATTCGAGTAAGCTCATAAGATAGCTGCTGCATACACACCTGGAGCACAGAAACAGGGATTCGCGCTCCGTTCTGATCCCAAACAGCGGTCATTCCTCGTTTGCGTGCAATGAGTCCAGTCCTCTGCGAAAGCGGTGTCCATTGCGCGCTAGCAGATGCTGACGACGTGGATGCAATTGGCTGTGAGTACAAGACTTTGCATGTGCCAATCGCGCGAAGGAGGTGCCTAGAACTGGCTGGTTTTATGCATCGTTGCTGCAAGATGAAGAAAGTCATAATGTCGCCTGTGACCACGTGACCACGTAAACACCAGAAGCAAGTCTTTCGGAGCATCATGTGATCCTGGCTGCTCTCTGTGTGTTCTTCAGCCACGCGGTGTACGCTGCGTATGAGTTTGAAGCCGCTAGTGTGCATACAGCAACCTAATTCTAAATAACCTAGGGGCTCTCATCGGGTTTATTCTCAACCTCTCAAACTTGTATTTGCTCAAAACCCGCCAACTCTCATGACGCCAACTATTTTCTCGGCTGCTAATTTAACCCTGCGTAATACCATGCTCTTCGCTACGGCTCTACGTCTCGCACTGATTACATATGGAGATTACCACGATCGGCATTCTTCTTTAAAATACACGGACATCGACTACAGAGTGTTTTCAGATGCGTCACATTTTCTCAGTCACCCCTCTGACGGGAACACAGCGGCAGGCTTTATTCCACACGTACTTTCGTGGAGCCTGGGGGAGTAAGACTTTCTTCGTCCTGCGATTCATACACCACTAACCCTGTTTATAGTCCGTACACTAGGTCCACATACCGCTACACGCCAATTCTGGCTCTTTTGACTCTGCCCAACGAGTTCTTGCATCCTGCATTTGGAAAGGGCGTGTTTGTGGCGTGTGACCTTCTGGTTGGCTACCTGCTTTATCGCATCTTCCTCCGAGTGATGCAAGCCCCCTCGTCTGGCCCGAAACCCCTGGCTGGATCAAACCCGGCTCCTGAACCGGACACTTCAGTAAATTATCAACGGTTGGCTATAACCTGGGTTGGAGCCCTGTGGCTCCTCAATCCAATGGTAGCAAATATCTCTACTCGGGGTAGCGCCGAGTCCGTACTTGGCGCCATGGTGGTTTCAACGTTGTCCCTGGTGCTCTCAAACCACCTGGACTGGGCCGCAATATTACTTGGACTTTCCGTTCACTTTAAGATATATCCCGTTATCTATGGAGCCAGCATCTTGGCATGGATAGACCGGCAAGCCCCGCTTAATCGCCCTTTTACTAAGAAAAGGATACGCTTTGCTGCTATTTCTGCCCTTACGTTCGCTATTCTGAACGCTGTTATGTACTCTATGTAAGTTTTGCGCGAATTTGTAGAGCATAGTTTACTGATGTATTGATACCAGGTGGGGTTATCCCTTCCTTCAGCATACTTATTTGTATCATCTGACCAGGCGAGACCATCGGCACAACTTTTCGCCATACTTCTACCCTATGTATATCAGCTACACCCTTGATACGTCGTCCAGCCTTTCACGGCCCACCCAAATGCTTCGAAATCCCCTCCTGAGCTTTTTACCGCAAATGATGCTCTGCGCCATGGCGGGTCTAACCTTAGGCAAAAAGGACCTTCCGTTCGCTTGGTTTGTTCAAACTATGGCATTCGTTACTTTTAACAAAGTATGCACGTCGCAGGTGAGTTCTCGCCTCGCACGGTACCGTTGGCTTTACTGACGTCTAGAAAGTACTTTATGTGGTATCTTTGGTTCTTACCCCTGGTACTACCTAGAATGAACATCTCGGCCAAACGAGCCTCGCTCATTGGGGTCATATGGGTTGCCTCGCAGGTTAGTCCCATATCCCGGGAACCCCATAGTACCTAATACGCTATCAAAGGCCCTATGGCTCTCCGCCGCCTTTCGGCTCGAGCTTTTGGGAGAAAGTGTCTATCTTTGGGTCTGGGCCGCGAGTGTAGCCTTCCTGCTGTCAAACGGGTTTGTTCTGGGCGAAATTCTCAAGACGTTCAAGTTTGATACAACCCAATCCAAATGACCCCGGAGTTAATTCTTTCTATAGCTTCGAATCGATTGCAGCCTTCGTGAGACCCTCCGGCCCGTCCCGTATCTCTACCACCTACACGTTCGGCCGCCGGATCAAGTAGGTTAGTACCAATAGGGTAGAACTTCGACATTCCACCGACCTTGCTGGGCTCCACCTAGCAAACGGACATTGGGTTTAGTACAGTCCTCCAACTATTAGCGCGCACATACCACACTCTGGAAGGCGATCAAGGCGCTTGCATGAAGCGTCATTAGGCCAGTCTCAGACCCAACTGGTGTCCAGTTGAGCATTATCAGAGGGAACGAAGTACGCCCGTCATCGTGTTTTCTCTCGTAAGACAAGACAACGTAGCGTGGGCTTGCGTCAGGGAGCTCTGATATGGGCAGATGGCCGGTCAGAACAACCGTACTTGATCTGTGATCATTTGGCCCTACCTTCAGCGAGCTCTTCCATAGATATATTGTCGAACTGCTCGACTTCCTCCATGATCAGCTTCTGCTTATTGATTTTCACTGACAACCGACGTGTGGGTAGGGCTGGTTTTAGAGGAACGGATAACACAAGCACCTACGAAGGCCGCATTTCCAGCGTTCCGCCTGGCAAACCGGAACTTGCGGAGGCTATCCTTCAGCGGTTGAGGTATCTCGACGATTTGTGACTGCACATGTTTCGTTATGCTATAGGCCCCTAGGTATTGTGAAACACCCCGACATACCATGACTGGTCTTAGCAGCAACCTTAAGCCAGAGATAGTTACAATAAATGCTAGATGATGTGGTGGTTGTGACAGGGTGCAATTCGCGATCACGTGGGATTTTTCTGGCCTCTGCTCGCTTTCACACCCCCTGTATGCGGTATTTTCTAAGGTTTCGAGTCACTAAATCTCACACATCATCCCGATTACATAGAGCGAACTATTGACGCATAATGCCCCAACCTGCTCGACCCCACGGGGCAAAATCTATCGACGAGATACTAGCAGAGGCACGCTCACGGCTTGATCGTTTGACACCCGAAGCAGCCCAAGAGTCCGCTCGAGTTCGAAACGCAATATTGATCGATATTCGCCCACAGGCACAACGCCAGACGTTCGGAGAGATACCCGGCGCGCTGATTATTGAACGTAACGTGCTCGAATGGAGACTGGACCCTCAGTCGGATGCTCGCTTGAAGAACGTGCCGGGAATCGGGACGTACGAGGCCGAGCCAATTGTGTTCTGTCAAGAGGGATATACGAGCAGTCTCGCAGCCTCCTCGCTTCAAGATCTGGGTCTCGCCAAAGCAACAGATATTGCTGGAGGGTTTAAGGCGTGGAAAGACGCTGGTCTTCCTACCATAGATGGCACATGAGGTCGACCTGCTCGCACGAGTTGGGTATAGGGGGCAAGCTTGGTATTTTCCTGAGACTCCGATCTTGTGCATAAACCAATGGTGTCCGTAAAGGCTAGTGTTGCCTCGGTGAACTCAGAGAACGAGTGGCGTTTTGCTTACTCAAACAAGTTTATGAACTGTTCTAGAGTTTTGCTACATGAGCAAATGCATTATTTTATGTGGAACTTGTAGTTGGCGCCACAATTTACGCTCAGGTACGTCGGGTAATATTTGTCCACGTGTTGGACGATATTTCAGCACAATTTCCAATACGTACACGCTGCTCCTGACCATGACCTCACCCTCTATCCCACCGGATTCCGGCTCATTACTTGTCCAGATTGCCTCGTATAACACAAATCTTCAAGGGACTCAAGGAACACCCCAAGACCTAGTAGACTGGCTATCTCCTACGCTATCTGCATCTCATACGAGAACACCCCCTGACATTGTCGCCGTTGGTTTTCAAGAGCTCCTGCCTCTTCACCTTGGACGTGAGTCATCTATAGTCAGTTTAGTTAGAGGCATTGCAACTCACTTCTGGTATCCTTGAGGTTAGTCACAGGTCTCTCACAAAGTGTTATCGCTACACGCGACGAACTGCTACGCTCTCAAATTGAGAAACACAACTCTGTCAATGGAGAACAGGTATCGTATATGTTGGTAGCAAAAGCCGTCAATGTGGGAGTCGCGCTCTTGGTTTATGCCCGTGACCATGGTGTCGGGCAGCGGATATGTGACGTTCAGACCGCCTGGACCGGATTTGGACCCGGTTGGATGGGCAACAAATGCGCCGTAGGCGTGCGATTTCGAGTCAGCGCTGATGTGAACGGCGAAGGGGGAGAAGTGATGACTTTTGTCTGCACCCATATGACGGCGCACGCACACAATCTTCGTAGTAGGCTGAGTGACTGGGGGCACATTGTGAAAACTTTGTTGTTTTCGGGCCGAAGGTGAGTTCAACCTTGTTTCACCGTTTGTGGCCGTCGGAGCTACTCTGGTCCTAACTTATCGATGGTTAGTATTTACTCTACCTCGCATCTATTTGTATTCGGGGATTTGAACTTCCGACTCGACGCACCCAGCGTCGATGGGCAGGCAATTTCTCGTGACTCTCTTGTGGGTCAACTCGCCACACCTGAAGGGAGGGACCAAGCGCGAGAGTGGGATCAATTGCGGCGTGAATTGAAAGCTGGAAACGTATTGCACGGACTCAGAGAAGGCGATTTCTGGGACTTTCCACCATCGTACAAGTATATTCTAGGCGAAAAGCACGCTTACAGGTAGGTGGTACGATAATGCGTTTCATTTATACTTACCGAAAGACGTTTTTCTCAGCAAACGGCGTAATCCTGCGTGGACCGACCGCATTCTATTCACTACATACCTCGATTCACCGTCGACTCCAGATGTCTCTTATATCACACCCCTGCTTTATACCTCCGTTCAGTCATACACAACGTCAGATCATAAACCCATTGTTGCACTTCTTCGCGTTCCCTCGGCGTCATCATCCACTCTAACTCCAATGTTGTATCATCACGACGATCCTCCCTTCAAGCCCTCTTCTCGGGTGGCGATGGTCAAGAAGTGCATAGGCAAAGTCTTGGGTTGGATCGTGGGCTGGTTGTGGTGCATGCTATGGTTTATTGGAGTTGGTCACGCGGGAGTTGGGTTGGGGAACTTTGTTCTTGGTGCGGGCGCGGCAGCATGGTGGAGAAGTGGAAACGCTTAAGGCCTAAACCATGGAATGGATCATCTGGTATTACTGTACGTCTACTTGTACTTGTGTTCAGCTGTAGCCCATTATACCACTTATTGGAATCGACATTATTATTTATATAAAGCTTGCGCCAAGCACCAGTTCGGGATGGATCAAGAACGCATCAGATGCGTCACTTTTGGTTCATTCGAAGGTCAAGCCCTAGGGTCACGTGTTTGGCAGGAGGCTGGAGATTGTCCACCTTTTACCCTTCTCACTGGATCCACGTCCAGCAGTTTATCCAAGTCAGAGGGATCCGAGTATCATTCTACTGAACCTTGTAGTCTGGGCCGTCGAAAACACTGTTTCCTTGATATCTCACAACGTGAGCTTAACCGACCTAGACCCAGACGTGAAGCGGCCGCTGCCCCGCCTGGGTCTCTTATATTGAACCCATTCTATGGATAGTAGCGTGTAAAGTGGACTACGTTGACTTGGCGACTCGTTGTAACGATGCTTTGTAGAGATCCGAGCTCTTCCAAAGGCTCCCATTTTGTATTCAGCACGGAAGCGTGGAAAGCAGCTGCTATCCGCGAGTCTTTCCTCCATCTGGCTATATCACGAGCTAACCGTCGTCATCTGTTTAACAGGGAACAAGACTGTCGTGTGCGCGACCTCTGCTAGCCTTCTATCCACCTTCGCCGGTTATCCTGTACGTGCAATTCGTTATCTCAAATCAGACTCGATTATGTTCTTACCATGATTGTTCACGCCTATCCATAGCTTGATTCTTTAAAAAGTCGACTACAAGCATCACGAACTCCTATCTCTGTACCCCGGCTTGCTCAACTAGTATGGCGCGAGGAAGGTTTGGCTGGCTTCTTCAGGGGCATATGGATCCCTCTCATGACGATTTCAGCCGTTCGTAAGTGTCTTCGTCTCTTCTACCCTAGGGCACACCTGACATAATATTTTGCCGAATACAGGGGCTGCATCATTTACAATCTATACCAATTCCAAAAATTATCTCCATGATGAAAGGCATTGGTCGAGGTCAAAGCCAACACATGTCGCCTTTGCGGGTGCTACTGCTGGCGCCGTCTCTGGAGCGTTGATATCCTTTTGTGGGGCTCGTGAGTCCTCTATTCACGGCGTGTAGTGACTTTGAACTGACATATGCTTGACATTAGCGTTTGAACTGGTCAAGGTGCTCGTTAGCCTAACCGGATTTCGGTCATTTCGCTGACCGAACTAGCACCTTAGATCCGAAGACAGCTTGAATATTCCATTGCCGCCGAAAAGGGCGTTATCGTCGAAAACCCGCCAGGCAATATTGACGCGACCAAGGATATTATACGCCAACATGGTCTCCGGGGCCTTTACAAGGGGTTCAGACTTCACTTTGGTCCGCACTATCCTCTAATCGTTCTGCTCCCACTCTCACCTTTGTTTTAGTCCGTGATACGTCTGGTACAGCATTATACTTTATGGAATATGACGCTATGCGTTTGATGTTGGGACGCCTCCCCAACGGACACCAAGGGCCAACCCCTGCGTGGTTCCCACTCCATGCTACCATGATACCGTTCCTGTGTGGTTCTATCGCTGGCGTTACGTCGTGGGCTCTCATATACCCTCTAGACGTGTGAGTTTGCCCATCAAGTTGAACTCCTCCTTTGCTGATCTAACCCTCACTAGTGTTAAAACTAAAGTGCAACAGCGCGCTCTTGCGGGTATCCCCCCTCGCAGTATATCCAATACTTTCCAAAGAATGCTACGTGGGAGCGACCCCAACTCACCGAAGCCCCTACTTCTTGGACTGACCCGGCTATATCAGGGCTTAGGTAGGTTTCGTTAGCGGTAAGTGTCACATAGACTCAACGTTAGCTTCCATAGGCGTCAGTGCATTCCGTAGCATCCTTACACATGGGATGCTCTGGACGTTCTTCGACTGGGTCGGGACGTATATTGATGGCTTATAACCCAATTATATCTTTATTGATTTGCCTGCGCCGTCAACCATTCCAATAAATTCAATCAATTAGCACCGCAAAGTTCCGTATATCAAGTTTACCCATGTATTCACGTTGTTTCTAGTTTGCACCTCTCAACCTCTATATACGTTCCGCCTAGCACCTAAGAAGCACAAATGGTTCGAAAATCGAGCAGAGAATAGTATGAATAACAGGG
>WSTG01000979.1:0-12335 GCA_019616325.1 Ceratobasidium sp. 394
AGGCCCACGCAAACTCATCCCCCTGCACGAATCAACCGGAATCTTCCGCCCAGCCCTCCGCTCAACATTCATAGCCCTCCTAATCGAAGTCCCCCTCTGCCTAACATTCTCATTCGCCCTCGCCAAGCCTTTTGCGAAATACCTCTCCGACTCGGACACCGTCGCGGCTATCACGGCTAAAATGTGGCGTACAATCGACTGGTGTTATATCATGTACGGCACAGATACGCAACTTGCTGCTATACTCCTCGCGACGCGCCCGAGTTGGTATCTGATGAATTCGGTGGTTGTGAATGTGCTTTGGGTGTTTCCGTGGTGCGTGGCGTTGCAGGTTGGGATACCCATCACTGAAAGGTGAGTGATTGTTTTTGTGTAAGAGGTGGATAGGTTGTTGATGGTCGATTGGGTTGGGGTGGTAGTTCGGCGTGGAAGTACCATTTGCTCGTGTTTGGTGGGAGTCTGGTGGCAAGTTTTGTTGTGACGATTGCGACGGTGGTGTTGTGGGCCGTTTGGTTGTTGCAGGGAAAAGTCAAGAAATTGTAGGGCGGTTTGTGGGAATCCTCGTTTAAGGGTTTTGGTTTTGTCAATGTATATTATGTTGGCCAGCTGGTAAGGGGAAGGATTGTCAAAGTGAAATTTAGGGAGTCTAGACTGGACTGCAAAGTACCGCCAGACTGTTGATCGCGGGTAATGAAAATCACATGTATGCACCTAATTCGCGGTGATGATATAGGATGAGTCGTTGTGCTATATAATCTCTCTATCAAACCACTAATCGAGGTCTTTTTTCGAGTCTGAGATTCTGTGTGTCCCTTTGTTTGGCCAAATCATTAGCGCCGAGTTTGGAGGCGGGACCCTGATGTAAGCAGACACAAACATGACGGCTGTTCTCTTCCATCACCTCGACTCGTACCCTGGGACACAACCTGCAGATAAATACTGCCTAGGAACTCCTGTTCTGGATTCATTCAAATCTATTCCGTAAGAATGACACAGCTAATCAGCCAGTTATTTTCGCTTCGTTTGACCACTTTTCGGTTATGGACTGGTTGGCGTTCAATTCGACCTTCCCTCAGTTCTCTTACAACTTCTCAGTCGCTTTGATGCTAAGTCCGTCAAAAAATCTGGGGACAACTCTACCGTACGAATTGATATTATGCCTTGGGGCAGCGTCCTCTACCTAGTTGCGTCTAATGCGGGTCTGAAGGGATTGGTGCCTTGACTCATAGTCGTGATATTCACTATCGCTCTCTAGAGTATTAAGGATCCTCGTTATTTTTGGAGACTACTCCTTTCAAACGCTCCCGAGGATAAAAAAATTCGATGGAGCGAAACAATCTGGGATTGTGCTCAGGCAAATCGTGTTAACAAGATGGAGGCTGGACATCGGCTAGGTTACACCATATGAGATCGCTGCAGGTCCCAGCTCGGTTGATGTTTTGGGTTAATCTATTAAACGATTTGTCGCCGTTGGTGGTTATTGAGTTCAACATCCCTCTTGTTTCTAGATTATACAACCTAGTCGCTAGGAGACTCAGCCTAGGGCGTATCTGCTGCGAGACCACCCGAAGGAAAGGATTATAGACGAGCGTACCACATGGATCAGTGCGCTCAACACCCTACTTGTTCGTATATTACTCGCGAGCAGTGACAGCGCAGCAAGTTCCAGATGGTCGCCATCTCAAGTGTAGTCAATTACTCTCGTCATGACCGGCGTTTATCTCGTATTCTCTGGAGATCAGAGGGAATGCGATCGGTTACAAATGGCGTTGTGCACCGGTTTACTGAACAAACAATCGAGGAGTTACTCCGCGTTCACCCCATGGATACATGGCCAGACTAGGCGAAAAAAGAGTAAACGATCTGGCATGTGATATTATTGACGACGCAACGTCAGTGTATTCTTACAGAGACTGGAATAATTTGCAGTTGACTAGCCCAAGCTCCGGGTAAATAGGAAGCGATGGGCCTTGGGGATTAACTACTGAATGGCCGGTTCGGCCAGTCAAGGGAGGCTCATGTGGTGTGCACCAAATCATCCGAAATTGTTTTAGAACTTCTAGGTCAGGCCGAGCTGTTCGCCCCCCATGTGCGTGGCACATGGCTTACAGTGGTACAGTACCGGCTAATACTCGCCACGAGAGACCCCGATGCAGACTCTGGCTTTGGTTCTAATTTGTCACTACCAGGTTGCCACGGAAGCATTTAGAGATTCTGCCGTTCGTACGATACTCATCATTCCGGCGGATATTGCCTTCCAACCATCTGACTGCTCCGACTTGGCTTAGCACTCCGGAGAAATATTTAAGGATCAGGTTGTGGTTGCTGGTTCGGCCAATCTCCATCTCTGAGCGGGACACCCCATGATCTACCTAGTCTTGGCAGCGTGAGAGTGCCACAACCGGCCCGCTGCGGGACACAGAACGTACCGGGTCTGCAACGCGTGGCTAGCTGGTTGCTTGTATTATATAACGGGCGTCCGTGTGTATAAAGACGGGGTGGGGCGCCCGTTTGAGTGCTCCAAACTGCGCATTCTCTTTGCTTTTGTCCTCTCGACTCTCGACTTTCGTTCCACGCTACACACTCTCGTCGCTTATCATCCATACCATGGTTGTCTTCACTTTTGCTGCTCTCACCGCCGCTGTCGCTTTCCTCGCCCAGACTGCTGCCGCCGCCCCTTCCCCAAGCGTCTACGTCAAGCGTGCTGCGAGCTGCACATTTCCCAGCCCTCCCAAGACCTCGAGCTTAAGTGCCGCCAAGACCATCACCGGAACGTTTGATGGTGGGTATATGCGTTTGTTTTGCACCCCGACTCACTCCACCCAATTCTAGGCGGCAACGTCCGCTTTGATCGTGGCAAGGGTGCTTGCACTGGTCAGAAGGAGGGAGGCGACAAGGATGCTGTCTTCATTCTTGAATCTGGTGCAACCCTCAAGTACGTCCGGCGACCGTCTGCCTATTAATCCGAGTAGTTCTGAGCGTACCTTTGGTCTATAGGAACGTTGTCATTGGGGCTGACCAGGCTGAGGGGATCCACTGCCTTGGACCTTGCAATCTCTACAACGTTTGGTTCGAGAACGTGTGCGAGGACGCTATCACCATCAAGCAGAAGTCGGGCACATCTAACATCGTTGGCGGTGGTGCGAAGGGTGCCGACGATAAGGTTGTTCAGCATAACGGCGGCGGTACGTTCCTTCCTAGTCATTCCGTTGGAAAATGGAGGATTTTAAACTTTTGTTTCAGGAGCGGTCAACATCGATTCATTCTGTGTCCAGGACTTCGGAAAGCTTTACCGCTCTTGCGGCAACTGCAGCACGTGAGCGAATAACTTCATTTATGCCACGTCCAGCTTGCTGATCCCTCAAGACCCAGTCAATACAAGCGCACTGTTACCATTAGCAATGTCATTGCGAAGAACGGCAAGCTCCTCGCTGGTGTCAACTCCAACTATGGCGATGTCGCGACAATCAAGACGAGCACCAACTCGTATAGCAGCGTCAAGTCGATCTGCGATACATTCCAGGGCAACAACAAGGGCGATGAGCCCCCCAAGCTCACCTCTAACAAGGCCAATGCCAAGTGAGTCTGAGCAACTTGCAGCGCGCTGAAACCACATGCTGAAGCGGTTTCTATCTAGCTGCGTGTTCTAAAACTCCCACCATGGAGCGAGCATTAGTGCTTAGGGCTCGCATCCAAATATACAAACCAACTCGCATTCAAATTGGTTTGACTTTCGTTCTTTCGCTCTCTATGTACACTGTCTACGATGGTGTTAAATAACCTGCTATTCTTCTGGATTTGTTCTATAATGCGCCTTCAATTCTAAGACGTTGGGTCCTCCAAGGACGAGTACCAATTCAGCGTCGTTATTTAGTAGGTCTTTTCCCAACCTTTCAAGCGAGAATCTAGGGCGCTCAACGCCAGTATATGCCCGCTCTTTCCGTGTGATAAACTGGGTTCTCAACGACTGGGCTCTACTGACCGACAATTGCCGACTGATACTACGCCTGCCAAGGAGGACAATAAACATTTATACCCGAATTACGATGTGGTCCACCGAGCATTGTATTTACAAATGCGCAAGTCGAACCTTGTCACCTTGCTTGCCAAGGCCAATCCCCCGGGATTGCGACCATCAGGGTCTTCTTTGTAAGCAGACCCTTGGGCGCTTCAAGTCCCTCCCGGCGTCCTTGCATCGGGGTGGGTGAAGTTTAATAACTCAAAGCACTTGGATTCTCGGGAAAACACGGTGAGTATGGTGACAGTCGAGGTGGACATCGAGGACGAGCTGCCAGTGCCGACATGGGCAAGGTTCGAAATCGCGTGCCTAATCGACAGTAATCTGTGCGTCGAACACCCGGCGGGACCTGTCGCGGGTATGGGCACTCCCCAATTCTAGTAAAGCCTACTCGTCGGGCACCTCATATCCGAGTGCCAAGTGACAACCTAAGCGAGGCCAGAACTTTAGCCAATGAGTCAGGACGATCCAATTGAATTGTGGCAATGCCGCATGGAGGCTGAAAATTGCATGGCCCCGGGAGCGGTGGCAAAATTCTACCGGGGCTCACAACTAAAATAAGCGCCATAGTCCGAACGCCATATTACACTCGAGGAGCATTGCATACAACTACAACCCTGATTTCGAGCTGGCCATGTGTAGGAAGCTGGCCCTCCCATTGGGAAACCCCGCACTAGTTGCGCTATTTAACCCGGTCATTGGTATCGCAGCTCTCAATTCCCCTGATACATATCTGTCCGTCAGCTCCGGCAAGCCTTGCTTCCTCTCTTCGTCGGCGAAAGTATGGAGGGAAAATATGATGCGGCTGCACACCACACTCAATACCGCTCCAACTATGCTTGTTTAGCCAAAACGAGTCATCAGGAGACGTCTTAACAAGTGGCAGAGAGACGGCTTACCCAGATGCGTTTGGGGGATCGTTAAATGTCTTGGTCGTGCCTGCGACGCACGCGAACAGCATCAAAACGATGAGTACACCAAAGTGTAAGGCACTACTAAATTCGAAGAACCCAGGGAGGGGAGTATGTCGGGACTTGAGTTGTACAACGAATTTTACTTACACTCACTTTTCAACTAATCGCTGCATCAAGGGGGTCGACCCAAACTCCCTACTTGAGACCCAGACCTTGCACACCATTAAAATGAACAAAATTACATCATATACGAGATGAGGAGAGTATGTTATCCATAAGGTAGATGGTAGGATGACGACGCATCCATTAGTAAACACACCTGGTACTGAAATTGGCGGTGCCTGTTAGTGAAGCATCTACCAATAAAGAGCCACAGGTCACTTGCCAGGGTTATCAAGGAAAGTAGCTTTCTGCTCTTACGCGTTAATGATCTCCTCATTGGGGGCTGTGAGTGAGTACTCACATCTAACGTCATTATGATGAAAACAGCTGAAAATATAATTGAAGTACAGAGCCCAGCCAAGAGCACTCTAGTAGCAGGTCGGTTTCATGTGGGCGTTTCCGGCTCAAGCAAACACACCGTAACACACGCCTTGGTAACTGATTAGCACCAGCCAGAAAACGGACACAGTATTAGCTTACTTGTTGTTGTACACCGCCCGAACACGCAGTATCAGCACAGCTGTGCCATTATCACCGTGAGTAGAAATTATCTTACAGGTAGAAATTGGACAAACTCACATTGAATGGTAGCGATTTCAATTGTAAGGCCGTATGCGTAGAAGAAAGCAGCTAGTTTGCACCTGCACGAATATTATCGGGAGGACTGGGTTAAGTGGTGGGAAGTTCTATAGCTTACGTCTATCGAGCCTTCAATTGTAAGCCCAAATGACTCTCGTGAGGAAGATAACACACTACGCACCATGGGAGAAGGCGTCGGGGCAAACAAAAGGACTTGTTATAATAATTAGTTTAACACGGAAACTCGTGGGTGGATAAAAGCGCAAGAATGCAGAGATTATCGCACTATAATTACATATCGAGCTGCGCAACCTCATGTACATGACGGAGTCAGTTGGTGAATAGAATATATGCAGTGACTAACCCAAATTATACGCGCTGAACACCTTTGCACGCAGAATTGAAAGATAAAACGCGGTCACCTGACATGTTGGAGTTCAACATCCCACCCTGGACACACCTCAGATCATCACCCCGCCAGCTAACTGAGTAAGTTTGCCATTTACTTCCCCGGCACTTCGATGCACCGGCACGCTAATTTACCACCCTTCTAGTATCCGCAACTCAATTGAAAGCCCCCGCTGCTATCCCCCTCGCAGTATCTGAGATTCATAGCACACAACACGCTGCACTGAATTGAACTGGTCAGTGGTGATACTCTTATGTTTGTCTAGAGTTTTTTCCTCCACCCATAGATTGTTACCTCTCAGCTCACCCCGCTGCCTCGCTCAACCAAAGTTGAAACCTGAGTGAATGTGTTTGTTGATTAGGATGAATTAAATCCGCAAACTACTCCAATGAATAATCCTGCAATACTTGCGAGATTCGCCCCAAAAAATACATATTATTTCAACGACCTAATTTGGCAATTATCCGCCTATTCTCGCGCTTTTACCCACCTTTGAGTTCCTGTGTAACCCAAATATTGGGAGGAAGCCCACCCACTTCGGGTACCCCAGCTGTATTCGGTGGCAAGTCGGTTAGCAGTATTAACTACTTTGAGTTTGATTGAGCAGCAACATACCAGAAAATGATCAAGAGCCAAATTCGATTGAAATGATATATCATACGACCTGGGGACCAAGGGGCCCGCCAAATGTATCTAGCTTCTACGTCGATGCTGATAATCCAATCATATATGAGCACCGTCCATGAGGCAACTAAGTAACGGTGCGCTTGGCAAGATGTATGCCCAAGGGATGAGAGGACAAACCGGAAATGTATTTTGTGGCGTGCATCTGGACGGCGCGAAGATCGATGAGGTCGAAGATGTCCTGTTCTGTTAGCGCCATTACGTTTTAGTTTGGCGTCGACAGAGGGGTGTGCGTATTAAGAGAAGCGTCGATGGGGGGGGGGGGGGGAGGTTTATGGAGCCACACAAAGCGTACCTATACGGCCGCAGGTGCACCTCCCAGCACCAAAGTGCGCTAACCAGTTTAGTCGAGTCCCGCCTCGAGCTCGGAAATTGCCCGTCTCACTCAACTGACAAAATCTGTTGCAAGAGCCAAGTTGGCACAGTTGTGGCGATGCTAGCTTCTGGTTCCGGTACTAAGGCCTGTACATCGCCCAAGAGAACGGACATTTCCACCTTGACGTCTATTTCAAGTTCCCCAGAGAATATTGCTATCGGCATCACGATGCTCTTGTAAAGTTCTCCGGGCCCGATCTCGCCCAGGATAAGTCAAGACCGCGGGTATTTATAAACATGACACGAAGCGGGGCTCAGCCAAACGAGGGCGTTGAAATGAAATTCACCGGGCCAGCTCGTGGATCTGTGACAGATCTAGCCACCCAAAGATGGATTGGCGGCGCTAAGATATCACAACGTGATTTATGACGAACTCGGCCAACCCAAGCACACGACGTCGACCACTCATGAATGAACATCTTAGCGACACTTCCCCTGCTGGCAATTGGGGCGCATGCACAATCTACGTGAGTTGAATTCTTTGAATCTTTGTTCAAATCACAATCTCGGGCTGCATTTCGAGTTAGTGGTACCACTAGCTCGCTTCCATTTCCGACCGCATACGGTGGCGACCCTTGCCTGGCTTGGCGGCCCTCTTTTGCATACTCGTTGCCGATCCAAATTCTCATCACTGGAGTAGTTTTCACTCTAGTCCTGGTTTTAATTACCCATCTGCTGTTTGCTGCACGGTACCACCGGCTGCAACTATCTCACGGCCTACAGGTCTACATACTATTATGTCCCAGTACAGGCATGTTGTAAGATCCCTTGGTTCTTATCTTGTAGATGAGCCCCGTATAACTTTCTCTACCCTATATTAATGCTTAGTAAGCCTTAGCCCGGCTCGCATACATCCCACAATGAGGGGCTTTCAGCAATCTTACATCAAAGGCCGTATACCGCAGATACATTTCAGGCGGAAACACGCGGATTACACCTCAAGTAAGCAAGGTGCACAGCCCGGGCACGGGCACTTCTCGATTGGTTCTTGAAACGGTGATTGTGTCCGTATCGCCGGATCGCGCTGTGCAACCTGGTCAGTACCACGTTCGAATCATGAAGCTTCCATACCGCTGAAAGCCTGAAACCACGAACTAGCGCCTACCTTTACTTGCGTGGGAAATGTTACCGAAGAAATCATGGATCGAACTGTTTGTCAGGTACGATTGCCTAGTTGGGACATACTGGTTCTTCACAGCACCACTCCGATATTGATCCGTGCTGCGAGCGACTGCGCCGAGACGACGATCATGACTCGTTCAGGTATCGTGGCTGCGCTCGCTGAGGCTTACTCACATGTAGATCCTCAATACTTAGTATAAAAGAACGAGGGAAGAAGGGCAATGGATGCAACAACTTAACAAGCTCTTACCCGCACCTGCCCTTGCCCTTGCAATCACATTGCTCTACTACCTATCCACTCGTAGAAATGTCCCCGTTCACCAAGTCTCGTCCTTCTCGCGGCGTTGCCTCCTCTTCTACATCCCTCACACTCCCGCCCGGACAGGAGAAGTATTCATCGCCCGCTCAAAAGGACTACGCCGCCGCCTTTGGCGCACTCGCCTCGCAATACGGTGCATCAGGGTACTCACCAGCCCAGGCTTCTCCCGCTCGCAGCACGCCCGCTGAACAATCCTCCATGTCCTGGTCCGTATCTCGTTCTTCCAAATCAAACGCAAGGCCGGTCCGAGCCAAGGACTTTGGAGCCCTCCGGAACAAGTACGGAGCGGTTGGGTACGGCGGGATGACGTCTATCATTTAACGATTGGGAAGGCGTACGCATATACCCTGGCGGATCACCCGAGCCCGCCGCCTCAAGGCGGTCGGTGTCGCCCTTTTCATAATTTAGGCCAGGGCCGGGAGGGCCAAATTATCGAGAAATCGAAATGTTCTTCCTCTTGGCTGTTTATGTTGATGAACTCCCCTATGTTCTTTCTGGTTCTTTGTACAGTATGAGGTTTCCGAGGTTTACTTGGCAGTAGTATGGCTAATAATAAGTTTGGTCTTTGTCTGGGTGTTTCATTTGTACGAATTTATTCTGTGTAGCTTAGTCTAATGGCCAGTCATTGTAGCTTGCTAGAACTTGGGCGCGTTTACAAGGCTGAAAATAATAACAATTGGAGAGTAAGGTCAGGTTAGGAACGCCGTGGCTATGGGATCAACGATTATGTAATCCACAGCCGGTCATTACCTTTGATGAATCTTCAAACGAACATCCACCACATGCAATCGTTGTAACTTGCACATATATATTTGTAGGATGCCACCTCAGCTTCAATCCAAATTTGTCTCTACGTATGCCCGCTTGCTACAGGTGGGTGTAATCTATTCGTTCATTTGTACTCGAGTAATTCGGGAATCAAGACTCCCGCTACTGTTCCACCCACGGATAAACGTTTTTGGGACGACGTTTTCTGTCTTTCGCCTGATTCGGCGTGGCTCCGGGACAAACTCACTGGACTTGGACGTCCGGGGTTGCTTGGAACGCACCAGGTGAGTTGTTTACTAGTGTCCGAGAGGTCAGACTCTGACCTTCTTGGGAAGCATGTGGTAACTGCAATATTCAGTGCGGCACGAGTCGAATTCTGTGCAGACTCTGAGAACAAGATTGAATCAAGTACTCCAGGCAAAGCACCAGTCAAAGATCCGCAGTCGTTGGAAAAAGCCAAGAATAGAAACGGGAATCATCATAACGCGACTAGCGAATTACGTCGCGTTAACGCTGCGCGAACCTTGCAGGCTGTTGCTCAGGCAGTTCTCGATATTCCTGGGGTTACTGGATGGGAGATCATGGACGTACTTGCTGGTGGGGTTGGCGTGAGCGATGAAGTATTTACGGTGCGTTTGTATTTTTCTTTCTTTCTGGTGAGGCGCACTATCTAGGAATCTATAGCACGGCTAGTCGTCGATATGCTACGATTGCTAGCAAGGAATGTTTATTGACCTGGCTTTCAATAGGAGCTAGTGCGCTCGCTAGCGAGCATGATGGCCGACGAAAACGCGTCCAGTGGGGTTTTACGCCTTATTTCACGCTCTGCGGTCCTACAGAAATGCTGACACTCCTCGCTCGTGTTAATTAGGGGAGATGCGCCACTCTGCGCTTCAACTTACGTTAGCTCTGACGTGCGGGCTCAGACAGCTCAGTCCAGGCGCTTATTTCTTGGCACAGGATATGTTTCCTGCCATAGTATCGGTACGTGAGCCCCCCAGGTTTTCGTGAATCTTGCCCTCAGCTGGATGCATTTTGCCTTCTTTCCAGTTAATATGGTCGCCTACTACTGCGCGATATTCCTTCGAGGCTCTACTGCTCCTCGCTGTACTCGCAAACTATCACCGAGTGGATGCCGCTAGCTTAAATCCATACCTCAAGCACATCCGAGAGACTCGTGATGAAGTCCTGATGCAGCGGTTGCTCTGGGTTGCGCGCTTTGCTTTTACCCGCACCGTAAAGTAAGCTCTAGTTCGCGCTGTTATTTATAATCTAACGCCTGCGGGCTCTAGAGCATACCGTGACTTATATGATGATACCCCACCCTCATTCACATCCACGGTTACATCCATATTCTCTGTCTTTCGCCCTACCCTCGCAGCTACGGAGCCCCCTCCCATGAAAGAAATATTTTCCAATCAGCCAATCGAGGCCACAGTTATATTACTTCCACTTTTCGAATTCCTCTCGCAAAACCAGGCATTTCGCGCTCTATTCGCGCAAAGTGTCCACCCAGACCCAATCGAGCAGCACGCTTTGCGTCTGTCCTCTTCTCGCCCTCAATCACCTCGACCGCCCCTTGGAAGCCCGAGAAATAGCACCAGCACGCCACTAGGATCCCCACGCGTGCGCCCAGGGTCCCTCATCATGGTTGGTCGTTCGGCTTCGATGACCGGCGTGGTTCAGAAAGCGCAGGCTCAGGCGCAGCTGCAGCAAAATGAAGTGCGGTGCGCGGCAGAGCTTATGTCAATGGCGTCATACGTGCTAGCACACGCAGGGACCACGGGTGTTGGCGAGAGCCGGGCTGAAGCGTACGCAAAGCTGGTATTGGATTCGATACAACAGTGTGTCTCGGACGAAGAGATTATTAGGGCGATGTGTAGTCCTCCAACCAAGGACGACAAAGCGGTATGGATATGCCGGCAGGTGAGTGTACATCCTGTATGGTTGGGCACACACTGATGGTGAATTTTCAGAAATTGCCACATCTTCCCCTCAGAACGGAGCCGGCGCCATTAATACGTAGTGTACTTGATGCGTGTGTGTTGTATCTACGGCATAATCTAAGCAAGAGGTTGGAGTGTGGGTCGTATTTGTGAGCCATTCACAGCTAAATCGCCTACGAATTACTGACTGCTTCAAACAGGCCCTGTCTAAATATCATCCATCACGTTGTCTTTTTCTTGCAAATTGAACGAGTCAGAATCGGTGCGTCCAGTTACCAAGCTCATCCTTGTCCTAGTCTAATATCTTTCAACAGATTATTATTGGGACGAACTATGGCGCGCAATTATTGCGGTTCTAGTATTCATACTCGCGAAACAAGATACACTCGCACATGGCTCTGTGGCGATCGATGAGGTTATTGCGGAAGCTATTATAGTGCTCGATCTCGCCGTTGCTCGGGCCGATGGTTTTCTGCCTTCGCCCGAATCGGTGCATCAGCTAGTAGTACGTATAACTTCCACGTTCGCTCTACAACCCTGACCTCTATCCAGTACGAGACCGTGCGAGCATCTTCGACTTTGCGTGATCTCAACAAACGGAAGCAGAATACGAAATTCGCTCGTGGCCTGCAGGATTTACTCATGACCATCGATTTCTATGAGAGTCAACTCGAAGGAACTCGCAGCGCGGATGATGTTATGCGGGTATTAGCGCGGGAGATTGAGAAAGATGGTGTACATGGGGTAAGCGCACGCGAACGGGAAGAACCTGGGTGAGTCTTGACGTACGGCTGCACGAAAGGAGCACGGCTAAATATAAGCCCGCATTTTTTCCAGAGCGGCGAGTGATTTGGGTGATGTTGCATTTGTAAGATGGGCTTGCGCAGACGGCCTTGCACTTGTGAGCTAGGCAAAATTAAGGTGATTATTTTGCATTCAGTAAGGGGAATCCTGGCTGCTGGAGGTGTAACAAGCGCCTTCGGAGCATTCTGCAACTTCATCGTAAACTCCGGACGATGCGTTTGCCCCTATTGACTTG
>WSTG01000980.1:0-12334 GCA_019616325.1 Ceratobasidium sp. 394
CGTTTGTTTAGGAACGAATTCATTTGGAACGGGGAGCTTTTTGGATGATATCTGCGGACATTTTTCCTGTTTTTTTTTTTTTGCCGTTCTGCGTGTCCTGACATTTTCTGGTGACTGAATCTATCGGATATTTGTATGCATTACTGCCTAGTGCGTGTGTAGATACACCGCTAGGACCATCAAATATATCAAGCTCACAGTCATGAACTTGCACCATCACTCCGAAGTGGGCCATGCGGGGTAGTTCAACAATGTGCGCGGATCAACTACTGGTTTGATTATGCATTCGTTACCCAAGGTATCTTTGTTCATATCTGGAAGTCGCCAGGCAAGGTTGCATCCTTTTGGGGTTACACGTAAAGTCGATCTGGGGGGGAGGTGAGTCCGCTCTTCATGTGAAATTATTATGTAGGACTAGATTGATGACGGTATCCTAAAAGTCTCTCGGTTACGTTTGAATCAATTGGACAGTATGTATGCTTGGCTCCTTACATGGCTCCATATGAAAGGGCGATACGATTCGATTAGGAGATGTATCCCCTCGCGGGCTGCGGCGCACAACCCATCCTTTGACGAAGGAAAAGGGAGTGGGAAATGCAAGTGAGACTGAGATGTAAGTGGCGCGTGGTCCACCCGGGGGGCGAATGTAATGGTTAGTATTCCTTCCCTTACGTGGACTATCGTTCGTGCATGTATGCCGACCGGTCCGCCTATCCGTCAGCATCCGGCAGGACACGTGACTAGCTGTTGGTTCTGCCGTGCCGTAGTTTCCTCCGAGCTACATTCGGTTCCGATTCACTTCTGGGTACAACCATACTATGCTCTACCGACCTGCGCTCGGTCTGCGGCTTCGGTCAGCATCGCCCTCCTACTTGGCGTAGTCACATTTCGTAACGTTCAGGCTTTAAAAACGCGATGTGCAAGGCAACACGAGAACTGTTTCCGTGCATTCGATATGAAGTTACCACAAGTTTTGTTTACTCCTGCTCTTGTATCATCTGCTGCACTCGCTCGAGATCTTTGCACCGCCTCTCAAAAATGCTGGCCGTCACACAAGGTCTGGTCCAGCTTCAACGCCTCTATCGGTGGCCGTCTCGTCGCCTCGCGTCCCCCAGCCTGGCCATGTCACGACCCAAACTATGACGAGGCAGCTTGTAATATTGCCAAAGAAAACTGGTACGACTCGTTTTGGCGGGCGAACCAAACTGGCGCGATGCAAGATCCCGTTTGGGAGAGCCCCGGGTGCAGTATCAACACGCCTCGAAACGTGGCTTGTGAGCAAGGATTTGTGCCGACGTATTCTGTCGCTGCCAAGGGCGGGAGCGATGTTAGCAAGGCGGTTGTTTTTGCCGGCAACCATAGGTTGAAGCTTGTGGTCAAGAACACAGGTCATGATTTGTATGTGGATGACCTCCTGATCCTGTCAAATTGTGCTAATCCTCTTGCGTTCGACGATAGACTCGGCCGGTCGAGCGGTGCAGGCTCATTCAGCATATGGACACACCAACTCAAGGGCGTAAACTTTACAGACTCGTTCGTACCCACCGGATGCTCACGAAACGTGCCCGGAGTATCAGCCGTGACTCTCGGGGCAGCCGAGCAGTGGCGAGGTAATGTTTTGTTTATGAGTAACCGGGAGGTCATACTAAACTATTTCCAGACGTATACCAAGCCGTCGACGAGCGCAATCGGACGATCGTAGGTGGCGCTGCGAACACCGTCGGCGCTGCTGGCGGGTATGTTCAAGGAGGAGGGCACGGTCCCCTTGGATCGTTATACGGCATGGCCGTAGATAGTACGTAGTGTAGTTTGCGCCCCTTGATTTGACCTCTTACCCGGAGGATATAGATGTACTGCAGTTCACAATCGTCAAGCCGGATGGCAAGGTCGTCAAGGCCAATGCTTGCCAAAACAAAGACTTATTTTGGGCGCTTCGTGGAGGTGGTGGGGGGACATGGGGGGTTTGCCACATTGCTGATTATAACTCCCGTCGGTATTGATTGCACTATAGGTTACCCTCGACGTGACCTACAAGACTCATCCTCCCCTCGATAGTATCGTTGGGATGGGAATCACAATTAACGTGACTAATTCCGAACAATTCCGAGACTTTGGCGAGACTTTCTTGCGCGCACTTCCTGGCTTGACCGACCAAGGTAAGCTCACCCTCGGACTTGACCGACGCCCATCCTCACATATGTCTGTAGGTATTCGCGGCTATGTCTGGGTCGCCCAGTTTACATTCACACTCGCTGTCCTCCACCCAAACAGTCCCTCGCTTGAACACACAAACCAAACCCTCGCCCCCATCTGGGACTGGATCACCAATCACTCTGACACCCGGTCCACATCGTTTGGCCTTGTCCACCCCACGTTCTTTGATTTGTTCAAACTCTGGCTCAACACGGACCTTGGCATTGTACAGCCAACTTGGATGGGGAGAGGCTTGTTTCCAGAAAGGCGATGGAGGTCAGGACGGGAGAGTTGGCTGAGCTTTTGGAAGGGGATGGAAAGGATGTTGTGGCCAGTCTACTCATCGGTTAGTCTACCCGCTTTCCCATCTCACCGTATACTGAAGAGTAGTAAATATGTTATAGTGGGCGGCGGGGCGATTAGCAAGGTTGACCCCGAGTCAACAGGACTTAACCCCCAGTGGCAGAACGGCGCATTGGTTAGCTGGAACTTTGGTGGTCACTCGATGGGCGATACACCCGCCGATACCATCGGACATATCAAATCTACAGTCACGAATCTTACACAGTCTCTCGGAAAGATCGCTGGATTAGATCATGCCGGATATTTCAACCAGGCGGACCCGTAAGTTTTTAATTTGATCTGTAGGGTGGTCGTTCGAGCTGAAATATCTTTGCCTTCATAGCGAGGAGCCGTTGTGGAAAAATGCATTCTTTGGAAGCCACTATGATCGGCTGCTCAAGATCAAGCGCAAGATCGACCCAGAGGGATTATTTACTTGCAATCGTTGTGTCGGATCAGACTTGTGATAGTACGTTTAACCGAATGCCTGCGTTCGGGAGCTTTTATGTAACTCGGTTCTGTCATATGGCTTTTGAAGTTTCTACGATGTTGCTCCAGGTTCTACACTCTAAGCTTTCTCATTCCGGCGAATAAGAACGGTTACAACCTTGGTCTCCTGTGGGCTCAAGGAGCTTGATCCTTTAGCCTTGGATTCGGGCCGCGTGGCTGTCGGCTGCGCCAAATCGTCCGAGATTCAGGGGTACTGATGGGCATCCCTGGGCCACGGGTGATTTGGCAGAGAGCATCTACCATGGGAGTGGTGGACTTTGTAGCGGCGACAATCGTTTATCATCAGCTGACAAATGCTTGGTCATTGTACCCTTGGAATTTCGGGATATTCTGGGCGCTTGAGCCGTTGTACTCTCCAACCACATCCACGTACTAGTATGGAAACCCAAGAAGAAAAAATTGTAGGTTGACAGTACACATTCCTTAAAAATGCTTATGCGCCCAAATTGCAGCCCACGATTACTATTGGTGGCTTCAGGTTTGCGGATCAGCAACTGCCACCTAGTCAGATAGCCAACGAAAAACAAGGCACAATTGTGAGTGAGCTGTGAAATGAGATTCATTCGTGCGAATGCCTATATATTAACTGCACGGTGAAATTAGGATAATACTAAAGACTATACACGCATCGGCAATCCGCCTGGCTTGGATTTTAGACGTCCAGAGGCATACGAACGTATGGCGACTGATAAATTAGGACAAGAGCTTGCCCACGACGCCGCTATCTGGAAACTCTACCTCGAAGAAGCCGAGGAGCACGATCAAGAGCTAGTCAAGGGTCGACATGCGAGTTTGGATATGTTACTATTATTCGTACGATGTCCCTTTCACCTGATCGAATTTTGAGGCCAAGCTCAGTATTCGTTCGCAGGCTGCATTGTTTTCTGCTATCCTCACGGCTTTTCTCATCGAATCCAAGGATCTCTTGCAGCAGGATCCCGCCGACGTATCTGCCATGTTGCTACTCTCCATTGCCCAATCGCAGCTTCGCATGGAGCAAGGGCTGCCTCTCCCGCCTAGTGCGAGCTCTTTACAAAGTCTCCCTGAATTTGCGCCCTCCATGTCCGCTCGCTGGATCAACGGCATATGGTTCACGTCCCTTGGCCTTTCCCTATCCGCCGCGCTCATATCCATGCTTGGAAAAGAGTGGCTCACCGCCTACTTGTCATCTCGCCCACGCCCTGCGCACAGCCATGCGCTGCTCCGCCAGTCGCGGCTGGAAGGGCTAGAGCGATGGTGGGCGTTGCATATTATAGCACTTCTACCGTCACTTCTACACGCCTCGCTTTTACTCTTTGCTGTTGGCCTCGTGATCTACCTCTGGACAATGGACGTAGCTGTGGCGGCGGTAATGGCTTCGGTTGTGGCCGTTACCTCGCTTTTCTACGTTGTTACTGCAGTCCTTGGCGCCATTTTCGAGTTCTGTCCGTTCGTAACAGAGATATCCGGATATCTGCGAAGAGCCACCGTTACATTGCTGAGGCGGAATCGTGGGGACTCAAATCCGCCACCAAAATACCCAACACTGAAAGACATGCAAGCACTACTGTGGCTCGCCAATAACGCCCGAGACCCAGCTGTAGTCGATTCTTGCTATCAGGCACTAGCTGGACTGCAGCCCGCAAACGATGCCAACTTGGATCGCACCGCCACACCTGGCTCGCAAGTCTACGGGATCCCCACGCAGCTCAACGAAGAGACCACTCTTACTTCATTGCTCGCAACCACTATCGACCGCTTCAAACGACTTATCGCTGGGTCGCTTGACCTCTCAGGGTTTTCCGAGATGTCTGCGGCGAGATACATACGCGCAATCCAGGGCATTTCAGCCCATATAAGTCGCTCGCTAGAAATACCAATCGAAGAGTCGAATGACAAGTCGACGGTTGCCCTGTCGGATACACCAAACAAGCTGGATGTGACCTTAACAGCACAAACCAAACATCAGGTTGGTTATGGCGCTTCAAGAACTCGATGCTTCTCCTAACGTGTTCAACCCATATGACTAGATATTTCTTCTTCACTTGCTAAGCGTGGTGGATGCCGTGTGGGACGACAGCAGCCTACGGCTGAGCGCAAATGCCTACGCGGGAATTTTAATATCCACCCTAGGCATTATCCAACTCGCTATCTCACCTAGGTTTGGTCACAAGAACGAGAATCACATACATGTGATCGACATCACTCCCACCGAGCCCTCTAGGAAGGACCCACAGAACCAAATCGTCAACCTGCGCGCACACTACAGCCGGTGGCTTGCCCGTGTCTCGTCTTTGCTTCGCTTTGCCTCAGAACAAAAGGTTTCAATCAACTCTCGCCTCCTTGGCGACCTCTTAGGCGCCATGGCCACTACAGCTCACTGTGATGCTCTCAACCCCCCTGGCTCAAGCAGCACTCACCATTCTCTAATCGATATTCCTAATCTTCGTAAATACAGCTTCGCTGTACCATCAAACATTGGCCCACCCCTCGCTCTGCCGCCAGATGACCTATGTCTAGGTCCACTCGGTAGCCTCATTGGTCTCCTCGTGAAGTATCCGGGTGTTAAAGATGGATCACCAACTCAGGCATGCCTAGCCGCCTTGGAAGCGTATTCAGTCTTGGCGCCTAGGTTGTTACAAGAGGCTATAGGGCTTGATGGCGACGAGATGAATAACGCGTTCAACATTCACGCTTGGGGGTATGCGCCAACCACAAACATGATGGGGATCAGATTCATAGCTATGCGGCAATCATTCTTGACGATTCGTTACCTAGGACTTTCTCGAATGATCTCTTCCAATCATTTCCGTTTCTTGGATGACGTATCGGAGATTATTTACTTCTGCTTGTCGCAAGAAGACCTCCAGCTTCGGAAGGACAGCAGCTACTGGGCGCTGGCCAACTATAACGACGACTTTATACCGCTTCTCGAGTTCGTTAATGAGAATGACTCGGCCTTCCAACTCTTGACTCAAAATACCGCATTCAATCTACTTGACGCCGTAGGGTTGCCGGTTTTTGGTATAATCCCCTGCGATAATCTCCTCACCCCAAATTGTTTCCCACCCCTAATTCGCATGATTGGCCATGCAAACAATTCAGTTAGTCGTGTAGAAGACATGCTTCAGGCAATGGTTCGGCGAATGCGTGATAGGAAAGGCGTCGACCGGGACCCGGACCTTCCATGGAACGACATACCCGCAATCGAGTATATCTATCCTTTTACTCGCTCATCCCGTGGTTTTTCTGCGCTCGCCTCGGCTGGGGAACATGATACATATATCGAGATGGCGGTCAAGACAACCATCGATATCGTCCACTTGGCTGCTGGCCAAGACGCGGCACTCACGGTGGAGCCAATTGAGTTACACCTATCCGCCGTTCCTAGTTTCTTGGATGTCATGTCTTTAGTCGCCACAAACTGTCGAAAGCTGACGGACTATGACACACTGGTAGCACAGTATGCCAACGACGCGCTTGATCTCTTGAATGTTGCAATGAAAGATCAAGCATCGACGGAACTTCTGAACCGGCATCCCGGCTGCCGGGACCTATTGAAAGCGCTGGAGGGGGCCGAAAACAAAGAACTTACCCAGGGGGTGATAGCAAGCTTCCGCAACGCGCTTGCGGAATGGGGTTCCAGTGCTGAAAGTAAGCGTTATCTTTTATGAATAGCTCAGAGCTTATGGAATGATACAGTTCCAGAACAAGTCGAGCCACACTTCGATAATAATGAGTCGGGGAGTGGAGAGTCGAACCAAGAAGCGCCTGATGGAGGAGGGGCGGATAGCGGCGACAATGGGAGTGGCATTGCGGGCAACGAAGATGAAGAGGCTTGACAATAGTGTTGGACAGAAATTAACTACAATATTTAGTCCCAGTTATGTGTATCTGTCTGGCTGACCCTCGGGATTTGCTGTCCATTTACTAAACGCTGAGAGACCATCTTTAATGTTTTCCGTATTGTAACGATTACTGTCGTGTAAGTTTGGGCACGGCGTTTACGACAAGATGTTATTACGGAACGCGACATCATAGACGGGGCGCACATGCTTTTATGGGACTAGTATCGCTCATTTGTAACGGTTCATTGCTATCCTGGGAGTACGGCCGCGCTGATTCAACCAATAAGATATTGTATACACTTGGGGACTAGGGTCTGGGATCTAGGCCGACTCACTTTGTCCGAAACCCCGAGCTAGCATACATGCGACTCAAATTGTTAGTAGAAACAGACAGACCGAATTCACTTGAAACAAATGTGAGGGAGAATTCTGCGTGACAAACCTACAATACACGCATCGGAGCAAAACGGGTTACAAGCTAGAAGATGCGCAAAGGAAGCATGAGTATGACTCCGTGGATGTGGCCCGAGTTTCAGCGGGAAACGATTCGCGTCAGAGCGTTTGAATCCGTTTGCTTCTATCTGGCTTCGACGCATGAACCATCGGGTAAGCGGGGCAGGCGACAGCCTCTGTTAAACACGCCAAGCAGCCTATCGTGCTTCTCTCGATCGCACACGGCTTCTGTAGATCATTGCCATACCCAGGTGGCATCTGAAGGTTAATCTCATGCCGCCCAAAACCGGAAAGAAGCACGTGAATAGGAGCGCGATGTAACAAGTGACAGAGATCGAAGCCGAGTCTGAAATTAGCCGAAGGCATCGTGTAGAGAGGCCGTGAGAGAAGTGCGATAAGATAACAGTCGGTGGAAGGTGGCAAGTCATATGGTGCAGGTGGAAGCAAGGCGGATAACGAGATGCATTCCAATATTCGAGCGGGAGGGAGTTATAAAGAGGAGAAGTGGGATGGCGGGTTAGACATCAGTTCGCTTGTATCCCTCTCGCGCATTTACTCACTCATTTGCTTGGCCTTCTACTCTCTTTTCAGCATACCATCGTAACATGCGCTTCACTCGTTTTTTCGCCGCCGCCCTAGCTCTCGTTCCCGCCGTTCAGGTCCTTGCGGCTCCTGCGTCGGTGAACAATGGTTTGTCGATCCGGGAACCCCTCAGCCCCTCGGCCCAGGAGCCAGCATCGCTGGGAGATATCCTAGCCAGCGCCCGCACTAGCATCAACGCTATCAAGTCGCAGCTCGGTGAGTCGTCCGGGACGTCGTGTTGACAGATCCTCACCACCTTTCAGAGAGCGGAGATTCGGAGAACCCTCAGTTGGTCGAAGATGCTACGAATAAGCTCAAAGCCACGTTCGAGAATCTCATGGGAGATCTCAAGTCCCTCAAGAAAGCTAAGACAGACGGGGAGAACGGCCTCCTCCAGGAAACTAGGGCATTTGATCTCAAGTCGTGGCCGATGGTCGGCGAAGCCTATGGAGTCACCACGGTCAGTTTGGCGAATCTTACGGTGTAGGCGGACCACTGTTAACTTACGATACAAACAGGATATTCTGTCTGTGGTTGATCAGATCAAAGCTGTTGCATCAGCCCCGACCGCCGGGAGCAAACGCAACGCAGCCCCAACCGCTGAGGGTAAACGAAGCTGGGTCAGTATCTTGGGGTCGATTCTCGGAGGAGTGCCTGGGTTGATTTCGACTGTGATGTCCATTCTGGGCTCCTTGTAAGTAACGCGTATGGGCGATTGCCCCGCGGTTATCATCCGTCTTGTGTTATTACCATGCCTTGAAATGAGAAGTTGTGCGTGTACAGATATTTGTCCACGGGAAAACATTCAAGGGCCGCCGTGGAGCGCCTGGCTAACACGACTCGGGATTCCTTTGTGCTACTCGCGTGTCGTCTTGAGAGACGATTCGTCAAGTTGGAGGTAAAGAGAGATTGTGGAACGGGCCCGGCCGGGAGTCGATTGTCTATAAAACACTGTTTGTGACGATCGAGTTTTCGGGGTGTGCGCGTCTTATCGATTCCAATAGTACAAACGTTGAATGTTGCGGCAGAAGATCAAGCATCGAGGGAACTTCTGAACCGGCATTCCGGCTGCCGGGACCTATTGAAAGCGCTCGAGGAGGTCGAAAACAAGGAATTAACTCAGGGGGTGATAACAAGGTTCCACAACGCGCTTACAGAATGGGCTTAATCCGGCGCTGAAAGTGAGCGTCGTCTTTTATGAATAGCTCAGAACTTATGGAATGATCCAGTCCCGGAACAAGTCGAGTCAGACCAGGAAGCGTCTGATCGAAGACGGTTGAATAGTGATGACAATGAGGGTGGCATTACTAGTGATGAAGGCAAAGAGGCTTAGCAATAGCGTTGGCCGAAAATTAGCTACAATCTTAGTCCCCGTTAGTCTGATCCTGCATACGCGATGTGCAGCGGTTATGTGTATGATAGCTGCGTATATTATATCGTATAGTACATGCAGTAGCCTGATACTGGTGGAGTGGGGGACCCGGTGCCGCGAAGCGGCGGTGAGATGATGAGGGAACCGGGGCGCCGGGACGCGAGGGACGCTCGCGGGCCGGTGGGCCAGATCTGGCTACGTGCCACGATACAGAGGGTGGGCAGGAAGAGAAAAGAAAAGACGAGACGGAGACGGAGCGCGAGTGTTCGATGTGGTCGAGTCGCGAGCCTTTGTTCGAAATCACGTGTGTAGGGTATATAATCGTCTGCCGGCTAGACAATCTAGGGATGAATAAGACTTAAGGAACCTCTTTGATTAATATGCACAGATGAAAAGAACAATTGTCTGTAAATCCATCTGACGTCTCTGTTGCACAACCCTTCGTGTATGCGTTGTTTCCAAGATACATATGTCATGATACCTTTCGCATAGGGTCAGTTTTTCTTAAATTATGGTCACAGGTACATGGCACAGGATGGGACATAGACCAACCCTATGAAGCCGCGAGTGAATGTTTCACGGTGCAGGGAAGTACCAGTACTGCAAGTTGTTCTTAATATAAGGGCGAAGGACCACCTAATAATTCAGTGTCATTGATTATTTGCAAAGTGCGCCTCAATCGGAGGTATACTTGCCTGCTGATATGGGGGTTTCCCGGTGCGTACAGCAACGAACTTCGGGTCGCCTGTGTCTCCAGAGGCGCTAGGAATAGCGATCCTTGTTTCACGAAGAGTTCAGTAAAACATGATCAAGTATATATAGTATACTAGCTTGACTCACAGGAACGCCTTCCTCCTTTCAACGAGTCGGAATCTTGTAGGTACATCTGTCAACACTATCGGCGTATCTATGCCCGGGTCGCCTGTGTAGCCAGCATATCGGTTTTTCTGTTCGCTCCACAAAGCCGTTGTATTATCGTCTGGGTCAAAGCCGACGATTTTCCACTGAGTCGAAGGCATAAGGAAGTGATCTTAAAACCAAGTAATTTGACTTACCCGCTGACTTGCAATGCCTTCACCAGAGTTGGCTGTTTGGCGGACTAGTACATTCCTGTCTGTCGCGGTCATTGAAGTATTAATTCTAGCTCCGTTGATATTCCCGATCGCCTCGCTAATTCGATAAACCGCATCGTTCTGAGGGGGAAACAGCTGAGCCGATGCCCCATTCAATAGCCCGACAAGTGTGATAGTAACAAGCTTCATAGCGCGGAGAGTGGGGGAGAGCGGGAAGGCGAACTGAAGTCCATGCCCGGGCCCTCGCTTGGATTTAACCAACAGCACACGGAGACTAAATCGGCTGAGTTGAGAGGTTCCGCTAGAGATTTTCCCATTGTAGGGTCTGAGAGTCAATTTCTCCTGTCGCGGCTCCTGACTCGAAGCGAAAAGAAACTAAGAAGCTCGCGGTTTTACGCAAAAAAGTCTAAAGATGCCAGCTGTGTAACCGAGGAACTTGCTTCTTGGATCTGGGGAGTTCCATGTTTGTGGAGTCCGCGTTAGCTTGAAAACGGAAGAACTGCCCGGTTTACGCGGTGAGTGGTAGCCCGGTTCGCAACTCGGATCAGGTATAGTTGGGTTTATTCATTGAGCAAACAAGCAAGAATAAATTTCGCAGGTTTAAAATGTGTCAGACCTCAGTCCGTTTTTCGCCTGTGGTCGGGGTGATGGAGGGAAAAGTGGTTGTGGCAAACAGGGCCAAAGTGACGGTCAAACGCCCGGCGCTTCTGTTGACCGATCAACAAATGGGTTCATCCCGGGTTTATCATTAGAACCAGATCAAGACTTCGATAGGAAGACGGCCGAACGGTATGCTTATCGCTCGCTCGCTCGACTACCACCATGAGGTGCGCCTGATAAGAGGTTTAGTGGCTTACTTACTTATATTATTCTCTGGTCCAGGCTGTCTCCTCGCGAGCTGGATAAACTGCTCCTGCACCAAGTTGGCTCTCTTGCCCAAAAACGGCTTGCTCGCGGGATCAAATTAAACGCGACCGAAGCTACTGGACTGATAGCGTCTCAGCTACACGAGTATATTCGTGATGGGAAGCACACTGTGGCCCAGCTGATGCAACTCGGCAAGGAGATGCTCGGCCGTCGCCATGTTTTGCCCAATGTGCCCACTCTGCTTCACGCGATTCAAGTCGAAGGAACGTTCCCGGATGGGTATATTGCGGCTTTAATGGATATAATCCCGTTGCTGATAAACCCGATGTCACAGTGTGTTCCTTGTGACGGTGCACAACCCGATCTGCTCCAACTCTGGCAACCTTTCCGTCGCGTTGTACGGGTCTTTCCTCCCCATTCCCTCTGATGAACAGTTCTCGCTCGATGAACCCTCACTCTACGGCGCCTCCGCTGCGCCCGGAGCCGTCATCGTGCGTCGCGAATCTATCGTGCTCAACGCGGGTCGTGAGCGTATCCGGTTGCGCGTCACAAACAGTGGAGACCGCCCGATTCAGGTATTTACAAGCACTTTGGGTTGGTTGTTCTGGCTACTTATTTAGAGGAATAGGTTGGCTCTCATTATCCCTTCATTGAAACCAACCCCGCCCTCAGGTTTGATCGAGTGAAGGCCAATGCGAAGCGTTTGGATATTCCTGCTGGTACCGCGGTACGGTTCGAACCGGGAGAGACAAAGAGCGTCAACCTTGTTTGTCTTGCCGGCGAAAAGACCATCAAAGGTGGTAACGGGTTCGCCAAAGGTGAGCAGACTTGGATCAATCCCGATTTCCTCTCACTGATATTAATGTCTATTCCAGGAAAGGCACAGTTTACGCTTGATGAGTCTACACTGGACGATTCTCTCAAGATCTCTTTTGCGCACACGCCGGAGCCGGATGCGCTCGCCGTCACCGATCCAGCAACCATGACACGCGAAGCGTATGCGGGAATGTTTGGCCCTACGACTGGCGACCGTGTACAGCTGGGTGATACGGGTTTGTGGATCGAGGTCGAGCTAGATTGGGTGAGTGTGCCCTTGAGATGAGAGTGACTAGGCA
>WSTG01000981.1:0-12332 GCA_019616325.1 Ceratobasidium sp. 394
ACAAGTAGAACCGCTAAAGTATACCGGAGCGCTTTACCACAGTTTAGGTTGGGACTTAGCGCGACTTAGGTCTTAGCGATTGACTGGTCTTGCAGTGCTGATTACCGACTTATCAACCAAGGTAGCCTTAAGGGCTTAATCACACAGTGTATTCAAGACGGGGGATCAAAGTTAAAGGTAGGTAAAAGATGCATTAAACAGTTGACCGACAGGGCCTTATATACCCGTCGGCCTGTTTGTATGTACAAATAGATCCAGTCTACAGGAACTATACTAACAGTAAACAAAGAGCGCAGACCAAGTCCAAACATTACCCGAAGCCTTGTCTCATCCAATCCTTCAGTTTCCTATTGTGCGCGCACGGCGCATACATGTCCTAACATCACCTAATATTGTGTGCTGAGTGTCAGTATAGGTTCCACTAAGCTGGTGCACAATGTTAGTATGAAGCAGTGAATGTTTGGGTTTGAGTACGCTTGCGTCTGCAACGTGTTACAAGTCTCCATTGGCTTGGTTCCCGAGGAAGATAAGGAGTTTGACCCGATCCACTGGTTCCCGTGCTTAAGTAGATTGATCCAACTTACACCAATGAGCAACACTACAAGCAAGGTGAGCCCAACATATGAACTCAGGGCAACTTACTCAATGTTTTGGACTCGGTGCTGATGCTCTGGGAGAACCTGCTGCAAAAAGTGCATTTTCAGTGCATCGTGAGTTTGATATCAAATCTTTGTATCTTGCTTGTATTTTTTGGCTGACATTTCATGTTTAGTTTATTCATGCTGTGGATGAGCAGCACCAGAACTCGGCCACCTGTGCACGCAAGACCTGTGGTTCACTAATATTTGGGTGCAACCAGGAACTGCTCAATAGCGCTGAGTCATGCAAGGATAACAAGGAATTTCAGCACCTCTTGGGTTATTGACCAGACCAGCCAGCCAACAAATGCTACCGCACATTGCCACCAATGTTTTATAGTAATGAGGTGACGGGATTGAATGACTGGGTCTTCCGCCATAAGGTCCTTCTCCATGTGAGTCTGGGTCATCTGGTTTTTGTCTCCCGAGCAACTTACTTAATTGCATGTCAGCTCTTTCAGGCCTGTGCTTTTGGACCGTCCACGGTTTCCAATGCACACCCCGCGCCTGCCAAGACTCGTGGCCAATCCACTTTGCAGAAGATACTTGGGCTTAAGGCAATAACTCCCAGTGCAATTGCATTCTCTGCTATACTGGTGAGTCAAACGTGATCTCAGATCACTCCTGGGCACTTTAATTATCTCATGTCACCAATAGGCTCGTTGGTGCCTGACTCCCGACAACAAGTTCTCAGAAAAAGGTGGTACAACAGGTATTCAATACAAGGAGGACTACAACAAGTACAAGAAAATAATCAACGAGGGACTGTGAGCTGAGCGTGCACAGCTGGAGTGTGATCATCAGGTGATTCTTTGGGGGCTTAGGAGCCTGAGGGAGGCAGGAATACTGCAAATACAATGTAAGCCCGATGGGCAGGCTCGGGTGTTAGAGGTTGTCAGAGGGCGCGGACAGGGCATAATCGTGCCAGAGGGAGCTGGTTTAGTGTGTATATTCATAGTAATACGAGACATAACAAGTGATGAGGCTAACAAGGGGCACGGATGGTGGTTGTAACTAAGCTAATGGGCCAGGTCATATGACCTGGCCTATGTAATCCTTACATACAACCTCGAAATCATGAGCATGCTGGGGCCTGGGGGAAACGGGTGGGCCAAACAAACCCACATATCAAAAAAGTGCTAACTTATCCAGCCATTCAAATTGCACAGCAAAGAGCTCAAATTATGTATTTTGTCAACATTTCATAATACAACTTTTTTTTCAGGCTAAATTGTGTTAGTAAGTTGTTGAGTAATTGCAAGCTCTCTAGAGCTGCCACTTTGCAAGCACAGCCACAGGATCATGTGATGCCTCCACTCAATACTCCTCCAAGGACATTCAACCTTTGTTTGAGCACACATGTAATTGTGTGGGAGAATATACATATGGTAAAATCAAGAAATAAATGCAATGAACCAGGAGGGATGAAAAATGGATGGAGGGACAAAGATTTGGGGAGCTGGCGCACTTTTGATGTGTGGGTTTGTTTGGCCCACCTGTTTCCCCCAGGCTCCAGGATGCTCACGATTTCGAGGTTGTATTCACAATATTCCTGCCTCCCTCAGGCTCCCAAGCCCCCAAAAAATCTCCTGATGATGCAATCCAGGGTCCATTCACGAGGCTCATGAATGAATGGAACCAGGATTTCTTCCCTCATCGGCTGAATGAAGATGACAGAGATGGGGATGAAGATGGACATGGGTCAGATCGGTTGGATGTTGAGGATGCTATGGCGGAGATTTGGCACTTCAGTCACAGGGAGCAGTGAGTTCATTTTGAATCCTTTTCAACTACATCTTGTTTGTGGCTACATACATCAAAAATTGCATATACATATCTGTGTCTATCAAATCGTTGGCTAGGTAATCATTTTCTTTAGCAGGATCGAGTAGTGAGACTAATAAAGCACCCCTAATGACTGAATGAACAGAAATAAGCTTGGACCTGTTTGGTGCAAGCTGCCGATATCATCAGAAGCCTGTAGCTCGCTCCATGATCCCAATGGAATAGAACACTGGTTTGAAGTAAGAAATCACTGCCAGATTCATGATTTTTGATGAATCAGCATGGTTTTGGCACTCCAGGAGGAGGTCCAGGCGTGCAAGACATATTCCATTCTCGTGATTGACAAGGACGCAGTCAAAGCAGGGCTGGCCATACACCATGGGGCTGCATCGTAGTTTATCACAGTATAGGCACCAGTCAACCACCAACTCATACTGAACTCGTAAATAGTGGCATTCAGCAATCTAGGTATAATAAGCTCAAACCATAGAGGTCGCTTAAATTCCAAAAAAATCAAACATACCTCGATTGTATCACTGGGCTGGATAAATGCTGGATCAAGCTCATTGATAAGGTTGTGGATACAAGCACCAAGATTCTGACATGCTGGGTTGTTCATGTGCTTCTGTTCAAGCAGATCTATGGATAGGTGGCAGTCCTTTGATCCCAAGTCAATGTGGAATGCTTCATCTTCTGGTTTGTCCTTTTCTTCTTCAGCATCTTGTTTGGTGGACATGAACTCTTAGATTTCAGCTTCGATGAGCTTGTATGCTGCATCAGCGTGAATCACATGAAGTATCTATGTACAATTGTCAATAATGGCTGGGTTGTGATGGTGTCTTTGTACACTGACCTCTGAATCCACAGTACTCGACTTTTTGCTTGGGGTGCCATATGCACATCGCAGTTTCCCATGCATCTTCTCGCTTGGCTTGGTACTATAAATTTGCTGATGCACCCTTGTCCCATATGTCATCAAAAATGTGACAGAGCATGTGCATTTTGGGAAAGTTAAACAACTTCCCATATTTCTTTGAGCACACCTGATCCCCCGAGTTCAGAGAACACATTATGTGTGACTGATGCCAAGGCCCACCTCACTCAACCGGTGAAACTTGTGGACAAGCTCTTGTCCTTGGTTGATTGTTTCTTCAGTATGAACATCAAATGACACTAGAATATGGAGCTTGGCTTGTGTGCGGATGAGCTCAACCAGACTTGAAGCCTGTACTGGCAAGGCCATAGCACCATGAAGAACAACCTATAATGCAAGTTATTACTGGTTTTTGGACCCATATATGGTGCTTTAACATACACACAAGAGATCTTCATACTTAGTTCCATCACTAAATGCCATGCTTAGTGCATTAGGGAAGTGATTCATGTCTGGCCATGGCGGGACACAATCAATCCTCCAAAGACAAAATAGTGATAAGTGCTTGGCTAAATCTTGTATGTATAGTGTTTACCTTTCTTCAAATGCAGCACTGATGCTTGGGTCACAGTGTTCCTTAATATACACTCTGAGTAATGGCCATAAATGAGCCCCCCAGCAACCCAAATCATCGTTGTGGAGTGTGTCGTAGGAGAGTGCACAGTACACATCCATGTGCTCCCCGAGGACTGCAAATGCACTCTGGAAATGAATAAGCCATCGCACTTTGTAGAGATTCAGCGAATTCACCTACCTGTACTGGTCGGTAGCCGTGCTCCTGTAGCACTTCTTCAGTCTGGCCTACATTCAAATGCTTTACTCACTCCATCATACTGCGCACTTTGCTTGCACTGCGAGGTTTAGCAACACGTAGGAGATTGAATAGCATATTGTCAGCCTCAACACAGCGCAGGCATGGATATGGAGCACTAAGGCCATGGATGCAAGCCATGATAAACCTGCAGTATAACATTATATTTAGTTCATATGCTACACACCAAAACACGACTTACTGCTCCTCCAGATTGGCTGAAATTATCAGAATATTGGGGAAGAGCTTCCAAAGCTTCTTCTCCAGATTGAGAGCTCGATGCAGCTCAAGCTCAACTGCATATCCAAACTGTGCTTCCATGCAGATTGTTTTGAGGAGTTTTTCCATCCCACAGTGCCAGACATTGCACTTGAAATTCACAAAGGTTGTAGGCCCCACACCATCAGGAGCCTTGTCAACCTGATTGCCACATTAATTGAGTATTCGTGGCAATAGAACTCCAACTCACCACAGGGAGCAGACCCACAACCCAACCACCACCAATACCTTGTCCATTTCACACAGCTCTGGGTAGGTTGGTGAGCCATGCTATGATTGGGTATAGCTTCTTGGTCCCCCAGCTAGACGCGAGCGCCTTGTCGGCATACAGGATAATGTTGATGGGCTAGCCGTCATCCGGGAGTGTCTCCTGAGTGATGTGCATGATGGTTGTTAGTTATTCAGAACACAAGCAACAATATATGTGACACACCTGGGATGTAGCCCACCCCTCTGCAGTCCAAGGTTCGCTCACAAACCGCACCCATTCTCCGTCTGCAGTTCTGCGGAACTGCTGGGCAGTGTCAAAATGAAGATCCTTTTGGATCTCCAGGTTCAGAACAAGCTCGAGGAACCACTCCTTGAGTGGTTGGATCCACGCAGTGAAATTGACGCAGACATTGGGGTTGCTAGCTTGGAGTGGCACCAAGTACTCAACTGGTCAATACTAAAGCAAAATTGGTGAACTGTTCAAAAGGGAGATATAGCGTTGAACATACTGGCGCTAAGAGATGCTCTGCACAAGCCTGGATGTGATGCAATTCATCTGTGCTGTGCAGAGTCAATGGGCAGTCGCTTGCCAGGTGGTGAATGGCAAGATGTGCATCAATCTGGCAAGCATTTATCCCAGTTTCAAGTACCAACTGTGCAAACTTGAAGTCCGGGTGTGTCAGTAATGGCCACCAAGGAACTGGAGCCGTAGGCAGGTTTGATATGCGCTGTGGTTGCACCGGTGTAATAATGTCTCATTGGTCTATACGACCAGGCAGTGAAGCAAATCGAATGTATATGGCGCCTTCCTCATCTAAAACACGACAAGGTATGTTTCAGTACAGCTAGACTACCAAGTTCGCACATAATACATACAAGTGGGCTCCTGGGCCCTTGTCTGCATATCATTACGGTTATCTGCATCCTGTGAAATATTCCCGGAGGCTTGAGGTGTTCTGGTGTAAGTATTGAAGCCAATTCAATTGATGCAACTTCATGATACTGACCTTGGTTTGGCTGATCGAAATCAGCACTATCTCCTAAGTTTGTCATGTTGAATGCATTCACCTTGGGAAGTGGTGGCCAAAGAGCGTCGTGTCGATTCATCAGCTTGTTCAAGTCAGATATAACAGTATTGGACAGAGCAAGAGGTGCGTCATCAGTCCCAGAGCAATTGTGAGTGGATGCAGACGCTGTGACCTCCTCATGAGTGGCCTTCTGAGCCTCGCAAGTGCTCGAGTGCGTGGTAAATCCCTGACATTTATAGCACCAGAAACATGCAGGGCCAGTGCTGTTGTGCTGGAATTTTGCTGGATTCCGGTGCCTGCAGCCAGATTCTGAGCAGTTTTGGCCATTCCGGCACCGGCACCAGCTGCCCGCAGCCAGACTGCAGGATTCCGCTGGATTCCTGCACTAAACCAGCAGTTGCAGGCATGCCTGCTTGAAAAGTCACCACAACGGCATGTATTCTATATCATTAAATAGAGAAAATCCAGCGCTTTTGAATGGTATATTACACATATAACCAATAATTCACATAGGCTAAGCACAAGCTAATCTTTGTCCAGAATATATTCCCCCCCAAGGTGCACTTCTTCAAATCCCACCACAATTGCATGTAATGCACACCATTAAATGCAGAAGAATCAGGAGATTCCGAATATGTGCTTCATCTCCTCTGGAAAAATCAGATTGGCAGGGGCGTGCACATTCTTTGCCTGAAAAATATTCCCCTGAGTGCGCAACCCCTGTTGCAGCACCATGGAGCAATTTTTAGGTCTCTAGAGCTGTTCTAATGGTTTCAGAATACCTGAAAACCCCCAATCTACCAGTAGCTAACACACAGCTATGCTCAATACATGTGAACTACACATTGTGCACCCCATCTGTTGCATTTCAGCCTTGCCAAAGGCCACAGCACCCAGGAATACATGTATGTACTTGTAAATGCATACCTGGAGACCCATAATGTATGCTTTTTGGCTATTTTGAACACTCCTGTGGCCTCAAAAACCCCTAAATTCCACTCTGGATGTCCATATCAGGCATTAAGCATCAAAAAAGGCAGCCCAGGGGTACTTCTTCTTGATCCCCCCCCCTAAAACAGCTCCAAACCTTCTAAAACTCAGCACATAGCCTGCCTGCAGTAGGGCACACCTGCTGCACACAGGGGAGCGACATTTGCATGGTGGGATTCACTAGTGCATGTGGCGCTTTCAGGGGCTCCCCCTTGTA
Source organism: Ceratobasidium sp. 394 (assembly GCA_019616325.1). NCBI lineage: Eukaryota > Fungi > Basidiomycota > Agaricomycetes > Cantharellales > Ceratobasidiaceae > Ceratobasidium > Ceratobasidium sp. 394. The sequence goes on from WSTG01000981.1 coordinate 6,893, forward strand.
TTTCTGCTATAGCTCTGTGGGAACTGGTCTGGCAGACATATGATTATGCTCATTGAATTTAGCTCATTAATGCGCATCCAATGATATATATATGTTTGGGTTTGCAATCATTCTAGCAAGAGATAGTATTGCATGGGCCAGGTTAAACCTTCCTTGCAAGTATTTGGCCTGCGATTTCCCCTAATTTAATTTGTACATACATGTATAGTATATGGTTGGAAAGCTGTGAATTTTGCGCATTTAATGGTGTACTTCGCTAAGGATTGTGGCGACTTTTAAACGCCGGAATGTGCCGGAATTGGGCACTTAAAATGCTGGATTCCTGCGGTGACCGGGTCGGATTCCAGGGCATTTTGGCCATTCCTGCACCTGCACCTGCTGCCTGCAGTGGGTAAAATGCCAGAACAATTCCTGCAGAATGACCGGAATTCCTGCAGCCAGATTCCTGCACGACAGCGCTGCGCAGGGCATTCCTTCAAGCCGGTGGCTTCCAGTTGACAATCTGTTTGACCTTGTCAGTGTTCTGGCATTTTTTACTGTGGCGATCTGCAGTAGCGGTAGGCTGCTAACTCAACACAATATTTGTGTACCATGTCCTGGGCATAGGCGCCCCCCGGGTGCATGAGTGTGCATGTAATTACATGACCATAGCGACTTAGGATGCATGTACATACATGACCACCTATTGGTCATACCTAAATACAATATACTGGCATATCATGCCGGTTGGCACTTTCTGACAGAATAGTGTGCTTACCATAGTGGGCCAAATCCTGGCCTTTTTTGCAGGCAGCTTCTGCAGCTCCTCAATTGGCTGTAAAGTGTTTGTGATGTGTGAATGCTGGGGAATTTGGGGAGTACATACCTCAGTCTCAATTGCAGGTGCCTTGTCAGCCTTGTGCTTCCTTGAGGTCTTGGGAGCTTGGGTGGCCTTCCCCTTTTTGTTTGTTGTAGCTGGAGCCTAAGTGTTGTAGGGTTAGGGTTAGTAAGGCAATAACTTGAATTGGAGGATGTACAGGGCTTGCTTCAGGGGTTGTAATCCTGGCTTGGTTATGCAGGCCCAACTTGGCTTTCTTGTTGTACTGACGAATAACCTAGGGGGATTTTTAGCATAAATCTAGTATCAATAGGTTACCTGCCTGTTCTTCATTGTCATCATTGCTCTCATTGTGATGAGGAACACTTGGAGGTGGAGGGGTTGGCTCACAAGGAGGATCCACATGCCCCTTGCCCCTTGCTTTGGACAAAGTCATGGCTGAAGACTGACCTTTGTCCTTAGTAGCCCAAGCCTCGGCAGCCTTGGCAGGGGCCTCCTCCTCCACTATGACTTTGTCTGCCCAGCAGTTCTCATGTCGTGAGCTCTGAAGGAGCCCCCAACGTTCTGCAGGAGCCCCCAACGTTTCCACTCGTTACACGGTAGATACAAGGACCAGTGGCTGGGAATAGCCACCCAATACCCTGATTGGCAGCTGCTGATCTACTCTAGACAACAGGACTGACAATCGCCAGTCTCTCCTCTCATGATTGGCGGATGGACAAACACCAATCCCTTCTCCTATGTATGAATGGCAGATACTAGACACTGCTGTAGACCCATGACTGTCAAAGGATTGGCAGCCCTTTAGGTACATATAGAACCTCACATCAAGCCTGAGTTCCTCAGCTTGATTGTCTTGTCAATTCCCTCGTCTATACTCTCTGTACTCCTATCTGAACAGACTCCTATTGCACTCATATCTCGCTCCCCTCCTGAGGCCTTCGTTGGTCCTTAGGAGGGTCTCCCCTCTATGCATCGCCCCTGCCAGCGGCATGCCCTCTTTGCGCCGCCACTCCAGGAGGAACACCCCCTCCTGTGTTGTCATTATGTGGCACGCCCTCTATCTCGCGGCTACTAATGCCACTTCCTAGAAGTCATTGTCGCTTGCTCTCCCATGGCTCGTACACCACTTACTATCTTGTGGTTACCTATGCCACTCCCTCCCTTCACGTTGCCACTCCAGGGGGGACGCTCCCTCCTGTGTCGTCACTATGTGACGCGCTTACCGCCTCGTGGCCACAATACCACCTATCGTCTCGTGGCTCGTCACCACTTATCTCGCCAGCGCGCTCAACTATACATTAGGGCCTTGGGCATAGTCTCATGGCTAACTACCACTCATCGTCTCGTGGCTAACTGCCACTCATTGTCTCATGGCTAACCGCCACTCATTGTCTCGTGGCCACCAACGCCACTCATTTCACCAGCGCACCCAACTATGTATCGGTGCCTTGGGCATCGTCTCGTGGCTAACTGCCACTCATCATCTCGTGGACACCAACGCCACTCACCTCGCCAGCGCACCCAACTATGTATCCCGGCCTTGGGCATCATCTCGTGGCTACTAGCGCCATTCAATCTCTCGCGTCACCACTCCATAGGGAACGCTCCCCTCTGTGTCATCACTATGTGGCGCGCCCCCAATCTCATGGCTGCCAACACCACTCTCCCTTCTCTAGCGTCGTCACTCCAGGAAGAGTGCTCCTCCCTGCATTGTCCCTATGTGGCATGCTTGCCATCTCGTGGCTATCAATGCCACTCATCTCGCCAAGCGTGCCCAACTATGTATCCGGGCCTTGGGCATCATCTCGTGGCTCGCAACGCCACTCCCTATCTCGTGGCTAGATATCGCCACCCCGTCGGCCCATGGCACTTATTCCTAAAAGTGCCCATACCCCTATCAGCCACTCCCCTCACCCTTTGAGGTTGTACACAACCCCGCATCTCAGAGGTCGCAACATCTCATGTTGGGTCAATGTTGGTTGGGCAGTGGAAGCATGTGCAGCCTTGGAAGTAGTCACTCAAGGACAAGAGCTGCTAGGCTGAGCAGTTTGAGGGCAGGTTCAGAAATGGTTGGTGCCTGTGGGGTGATGGGACATGTAGGCCATGTAGTTGTCCTTGTAGTCATCTGGGTTGACTTCCAATGCCTCTGGGCCACCAAGCTCCTTGTCCTCCTCAGTGCCTTCCTCCTCTTCCTCATCCTCCTCCATGTTCTTGCTGTGGTGCCCTGGCTTTCCCTCCTCTATGTTTGTATATTCATAACTGAAGTGTACAGTAACAATTGACTTACTCCTGTGATAAGATCAGGGTCATGGGGAGTGTGGGAGGAAGATGGGTAGTTGTCTGACCTAGTACCATAATGATATAAGTTGTTAGTTGCACTTGGGGGAATGTATGTGCTTAGACCTACCGTGGCAAAGGTGGTGGTGTTGAACGAGGGAGTGCAGGGGCCAAAGATTGGCCATATGTAGGTATAGTGACAGTTCTAGAGCACCTGTTAGTTGGTTCAGACAAGACTTACATGTCAAGAAATTAAAAGAAACACTTGCTGAGGTGGGCTGGCCAAATTGCTATGCAAGGTGTAGAAATCATGCATACATGAGTCAACAAGCAAATCAAGTGTGCAACAAGTGACTATACTTACCTAGTCATTTGGGGGTATGATTCAATGTGTTTTATTGACTTGGAGTGTTTGTCTCTCTTGTATAAAAGGCAGCCTATGTGCCTGGACGGCCCATACTACTGCGCAAATTCAAAATGCATGACCTGGGACCTCTTAAATACTTCCTAGGTATCCAATTTGAGTGCTTTCATGACCAGCACACTCTTGTTTTGAAGCAGATTGCATATATTGACTCTATAATCAAATTTGCTGGTTGCCTTGACACCTACCCTGCCAATACACCTGCTAGCCCATCCACATCTCTCAATTGCCATGAGGGAACTCATCCAAACTTTCCCAATGCAACTATGATTGGCAAACTGATGTATGCTGCCCTCTGTACTCGCCCACATATTGCCTTCACCATCACCTGTCTATCCCAATTCTTGAGTTGCTTTGGTCTCACTCATGTTACTGTGATTAAATGAAAATTTCAATATCTGAAAGGTACCGCCTTTATGGGACTTACCTATTGGGCTACAAGCAACATGCTTGGCACAGTAGTCTGGATCCTTGAATCAGTTTTGATGTCATTTTTGAGATGTCAGAGTGCCTGGATCTTATTGACAAGAATACACATGATAGTGGCTGTCCAAATGTGTTCCCAGTGCACCTGGTTGATTCAACATAGAGGTCCTTGAGTGTCAAGTTTTGTTGCTCTCCTAACATGCGGTTTGCAAAGTATGGACCCCAGTCAAAAGCTCCATCTTTCATGTTATATAGAACGACTGGAGTGGCAACAGTTCCCATCTTAATTACACTTTGGTTGCCCACTGTTGCAGTGCTGGGTTTGACATACCACTGGATATTATTGAAAAGGAGCATAGAGGCAACTGGCTGGAGTTCAAGGTTCATAGAACCTGATTTGTTGCTGTCCTGAGGTGCATTGATTGTGTGCTGCCCAATATGGCATAGGTTTGCCTTTGATGGAGCTGCACTTGACTTGAGATATGGGAGTTGGTTCCAGTGGCTAGGTGATAGCCATAGCTGGCTGAGGAGGTAATGGATGAATTTGGGGGCACCAGAAGTGAGCAAAGACACCCTGTTCAACATGCGGAAAAAAGCCAACAAGTCAATTCTGAGAGCCAAGTAGCATTTAGATTGAAGAGGCTACTCCCTTCCAAGCAATAAATGAAAACAAACGGTCTTGCCCATATGCAAAGTGGACCAACCACTGTAGTTGCTTTCTGAGCACTACCCCTGGCTGTTCCTTGTAGTTGATTTCTCCACTCCAGGTCTGAATTCCAGTGCAAGTCCAAGTATGCTCCAGAGTCTTTTGTCACCAGCCAGATTACTGGAGGTCTGGCAAGCATTTTTCCTACATGCCAACCGAGCGACTGAGAGAGCTACCCCAAGGAACAGGAGTGTTGGCATTCATCACAGCATGCTCCCAACTCAGCAAGGAATCTTCAAGGTTCTCCTCCCTCCAGTGTTATTCCTGTGATTTGTGGGAATTGTTCAGCAGTTCACTGTGAGGACCATGACAGTGAGGAAGATTTTCCTTTCATAGCTTTGTGGGTACTCCACCCCAGACCAGGGGGCTAGTAACAGGAAATGCCTTTGCCACACCCTCATTTCAGTGTTATTCTAAGATTGTGGGAATTTTTCAGGATTGGGCAATCAGGTACTGCCAAGCCTCAGACAGTGTTTTGCCTGTATCTATGCACATACCCCAGCCAGGACCATGGGGCCAGTCTCTGGGAACTCTCTCTGCCTTGCCCTCTGTTCAGTACCATTCCTTTGATTTGTGGGAATTGTCCACCAGTTGGCAGTCTGGTCCCACCAGGACCCTGACAGTGAGGACAGTGTTCCCCTCATAGCTCCACATGAACTGCCCCCCAGAATGTGGGGCTAGTTCCTGGGAACTTTGCTCACTACACCCTCCCTCCTGTATTATTCCTGTGATTTGTGGGAATTGTTCATTAGTTGGCAGTCTGGTCCCGCCAGGACCCTGACAGTGA
>WSTG01000982.1:0-12315 GCA_019616325.1 Ceratobasidium sp. 394
CGTGGGTTGGGGTCAACCGGCCCAATTGGAAGGTATGTATAGTCTAATACCAGCTTGTTAGTAGTAATGAATAGATAATACGATTACACTTACACTTACACTTGTTTCGTGGAATGTTAACGTTGTCTGGGTCCTTGTTTGGATCGACGAAACGCAACGAGTGTGTATCGTCCGAGTCCCAGTAAGTGTAGTCAGCCTTTCGGAAAGGCATAAGCGGGCTCTTGCCATCCACGATTTGATTCGAAGTTTCAATAAACGTGCCACCCGACTGGGCTGGATAAAAAGAGGTCAGGTCCCAAACTGGTCAGCAGAGCGAACATGCTTACTAAACGGGACGCGGGTCAACCCATCGACGTCCAAATAGCCTTCAGTGCCCGCAGTATAGTCAGGGTAGATATGTTCCCAGAACGATAGCAACCGGTCGACGTTGCAGTGATGGAGGAAAAAAATCGGGTCGAACCCTACGATTGGCAATGTCAATAAGCGCCGACTTGGAAGCAAAACGCGGCGCGTTACCAGCGGTATCATTATCGCCCTTGACAGTATAGTTAGTGGCATTATCTCCTATATTTGATAAGTCTTACCATGTGGCCAAGACCTCCAACGACAAGATGGACGCGATTGTGCGGTTGCTCAATCGGAGCTGCCAATTGAGGGAATCAGCCCTGTTGTAATCCATCTTGGCGTAAATGCTCACCAATATTCCAAATGTAAGGTGAGTGAGGGTTACCATCTTTATCCGGACGACTAGACTGGAAGGTAGTGTTGGAAAACTCATCCCAACTAGAGTTGAAACCATGTGAGCCTCGAATGAGTAGAATAAGCCGACTAAAACCTACGCATTTGCCCACAACTCGGGGGGAATGCCAATAGGGAGGCTGAAAGTTGAGGCGACACCACTCGTGAGGTTCGCCCAACTTCCCTTCTCTTTCGGAGATGGGTTGGTAAGATCGCTGTTCCGTGATGTCAGGCCCGGATGAAACCAGGAATGATGACGCATTACTTACGCATCCAGAGCCTTGTAGTCCTCGGTCACCGCCTCCGGCTTGGAGTTTGGCCGCCGGTACGTGCGTTCCCACTCCTTGAAGTAGGCCATTTCGTCAGGCGGGGGGTGAGGACCTTGGATTTCGACACGTTCAAGGCGGTTGTTGAACCCATCGATCTTCTGGTTGAACTTGTAGTATGCGAGAACGTTATGGTGATAGTACGAATTGTGACCCTCGGGGCCGAGCAACTTGACATTTTCATGCTTAAAAATGTCCGGAAGGCCCGTTTTACCGGTATCCGGGTGAGTCCAGTCCCAGTACCTGTCGCATATACACTGTTAGCATAGCTTTCGTCGGAGCTTTAACCAGAGACAAACGGGAAACGGAGCTCATGGGCTGCTTTGCGCCATTTACTAGCTTGTGTTGCAGAGACCTTTGGGTCGCAGGCATATTTCCCCGCGATGCCTTGAGCGACATCACATATAACTTGCTGCAATTACCGCTCAGACGAGGTCATATCACGCGATGCAGAGTAGTCTTACCTCGAGTAGCATGATATATGGACGGTGCCAGTTAGGGAACATGATCGCTGAGGGAGATAAACGTTGAAGATGCCAGTGTAACGCTCAACTAACACTTACATGCGTGGTTGCAATAGCCTGTATGCGCATGTTCGTCATTAAACTACCACTAAAGGCTCAATGAGTGCGCACCTAGCCATGCACCGCGAACCGTTTGGGTTTCTTCGTCCGGATCACCGCTGCGTCGGGATCAATATACCTAAGCTACCAGAACAAACGAGCAACTACAAAGTACTTACGGCCACGGGAGGTAGGGCATGCCGTGAATACCGCCTATTTCGCCATAAGTTAGGTAGGGAGCTCTACCAGGGTAGGGAGGAGGGCTGATCTATTTGCTCGAACTGAGCGGCAATGGGCCGAAATTTCGGATCCATAATTTTCTCCCAAGCCAACACGAAGAGCGTGAACTGTTCATGATGGTTATGCTGGAGGTCGCGTATTTCTCGGCGAGGGTACACGTCTGCCTACTCGTGAGCGCCAAATGCATCAAAAATCACAGAGATTCCTTACCCGCGTAGGTACCGGCGCCGGTAATGAGGAAAGGCGCAGACATTTTATCAAATTTAAGAGGTAAACTAGCTGGTTTGAGGGTTGAATGCGGAATATGTGGTGCTGATGCTGAAAGCGACTGCCAGGCCGCGAGTTTATATCGCCCTCGCGGGGCACAACACCACCAAACTTTGAATGGACATTGACGCTCAAGGAGCTTACGATACAGCACAACCCTTTCATCCACTTAACTAAACATGGTAGCTATAGTACGGACGAGCAATAGCCGGCCGCGGGTACTGCGTTGTCGACATCTGACCGCATGTTGTATCGCCATACACAAACGACAATCAGACGCCCAACCTGCTTCGGCGCGATGGTCATCCACATCGAAAGGGATCAGGTACCGCCAAGTATATCGATGCACCCTTTTTGATGTGACCTCACCTGTGCATGACCTTTATGGGTACAAACCTGACAACACGGTGCTACCTCCACGGAATACTTTTGGTGCTTTACTTGAAACAGGCTGCTCCGTCCTCCAGGGAAGAATGATGTGTGGTGATCGGATTGTACAGTTTTTAGATCACAAAACGACCTATTAAACCAAGTGCTCCGCCACATATGGAATGTCAGGTCTCGCGTTGCGTGGGTTGTATGCGTTGATGGCGCAGTTAACGGTTTTGCCGCGTTTCGAGGAGGTGACTTTCGGCACTCATAAAAAGGGTAGAACCGATGGCCGTTACTGCAGTATATAACTAAGATGAATAGCGAATATACACACGGGAATGCAGTGTGCAATCCCCAAACATTGACAAGATCACCCCAAATTTGTACCGAAGCTGCTTCAAGAGTACGGGCGAGAGGTAACCGGCAGCGGATATATTCTCCTCGATAACCGTGCGCAAAGGATATTTGTGGATGAGGAATTAGCTCCGGCGATTGCTGAATCCGAGCACGATAGTAGCATCGGATAAGAGAATATGCAGGACAAATCTGTCGACTACACAAGGGTCATTGATTCGTCAAATCTTTTCGAGTAGATCCACCATTCCACCACATTAGCTCTTGCAAGTCCCGTCAGAGTAAGCACCATAATTGGGCTAGTCCGCAGCTTCTCCTGAGGACACAGGCACCTACCACACATGTGCCAGTTCGAAGCTCATGGTTGGCTCAGCCATGGGTCACGTGATCTAACAGACTGGTTCGACCGGTATCGGCTGCACATTCTCCGTGCAGATCATCTGCTCACCGGAAGCGTCAGACAGACGAGGGGGGGGGTATTTGGCTATATGCGTGATGAACTTATAGATAGAGCGTGGGTTCCAGCGCACCATGCACTAAGATTGTAACTGTGCGATGTGACTAGCGCCAGCCAACCTAATGCAGTATTTCAACTCGAAGTAGGTGCAATAGGCACCGAAAATCTCAATGCAAAGTCGTCTTGCTCCAAGGCCACTCAACCCCTGCTCCCCCTATCACAAATTCAATCCGCGTATGTTGCTTGTTCCACGCCTATTGTCACCGAGTTCCGTCAATCGAGACTTTCAGCCCTGGTAAGAAAGGCAGAAATGATGGCCGTTATTGCAGTGCATAACTAAGGACAATAGTAAAGAGAACACGCGGTGCAGGCCCCAAGCATTGATAGGGTCACTCCGAATTCGGACCGCAGCTACTTCTAGAATATGGGCGAGAGGAGACCGGCTGCGGATATGTGCCCCTCGATGAGCTTGCGCAGAGGACATTACCAAAAAAGAATTGGCTTAGGCGCCCACTGGATCCGAGTACGATGGTGGCGTCGGATAACAGAATATGTAGGCCAAATCTGTCGACTGAATAGAGGTCATCGGTACCTCAAATCTCTTCTAGGGAACCCACCATCTCTTTGAAAGTCCCTCAGGATGAACACGCGCCGTCATTGAGCTAATCTGCAGCTTCTCCTGAAGACATAGGCACCTACCCTGAAGTGTCAGGCGGACCAAGGGGAGGGAACCTGGACATATGCGCGACACATGTACGAACGGGGTGTACGTCGAAGCGTACCATGCACCAAGGCTGTGATCGTGTGAAGGGACTAGCGCCAGTGCAAAGTAGAAATATTGGAGAAAGTAGTTGTCGTGATCGAAGGAGTGAGATACAGGTCTCACGCGGTTGAATCGAGTAGCAGGCGTGACCGGATAGCTGACCGGGGTAAACAACATTAAAAGCTCAACGATATCATACTGCACATCGCCGTAATTAATAACCGGAGTGTCTACCTTCATGGTCACAGGGGCGGCACCAAGTCCTCCAGGTGCATTAATTTTGGGCCCAGCTTGGAGACAGTAGTCAGAGAACCGCCCCAGAATTGAGTGCATCAAGGGGTACCTGTAAGTGGGCGGAGATACCACATAGCAACACCTGTTTAGCAACAACTGTCACGTCTTTGCCTACGAGCGCTACGCTGTATGCACTAGATATCGGTCCGTAGCTCTATTATTGCCTATTGAACCAGCGGAGCGACCGTTAATACTAGTCGCGCTAAATAACGACGATTCACTCCACACCACGTCACCTGGGTATGTCGATACATGGCGTTGACATCGGGTATATGCTCCACTAAAACGAAAGCCCAACACCCCGGAGATATTTTATTTTATACATTCCTTGCAAGCGAGGGAGTGCACTATGCGCGTTTTCTGTCTACCCAAGCGTCGGCTACGTGAACAAGATGCCCATGCGGGCTAGTACAAGATAGTGCATATAGAGGGGAAACCGGATATTGGGAGACGGGTCAGCGAGGGGTTCTGATAATCTAGACACGATAAACAATATACGGGCAGCTAAGGTGACACCTTTCTATAACTGACAGTCCCACGATCAGAAATAACATTTACACGGGCCTGTCTCGCCGATTTGTTCCACGATCATTTGTCAACTACCATATTTAGGATTGTTGTTCACTAGTCACGTGGCGAAACTCGGCGGTTCTGCTCTCCACCATGCTCAAAAGCTTACTTACTCCACTTCGGACGCGCTTCGAAGAGGCGGTAGCTCTACGAAACGAACCTCGAGAGCCTGTTCCAGAATCTCCGGAGGACTTTGAACGGGATGCGCGTGTTGAAACTATGCGCATGGTCATACAATCCATCAACGCGGTGGATGATGATACGGCGAGGATCGACGTGAGTAATTTGACAGAACCTCAAAGTTCGAAACTTATGGTAGTGCAGTTGTTGGGAGAGGCTGCTCGCCTAATGCAGGTCGACGCGAATACTAAAGATGTGTTTCGCGAAATGGATGGATTTTTGGTTGTCATGAGCTTCATGTCAACCGGCGCATTCTCGCCCTCAGAAAATCCTGCAATTGCACTCGAGAAAGCGCTGCAGGTCTTCTCGTTTGCTACCCTCGACCATTCTGTCAATATGTGCCACTTCAAGGTACGTCGACTTTTCCTGACCGGATATGCACCACGAATGATTGTTACAGCATAACGTGGGGTACGAAGCCCTCGATAGTTCAGTCTCCGACTACGTAAATCGCCCCGAGCCAGGTACCGCCACTTCTTCCCTCTCCTCGCTCGCCGCGTTCGCCTTCCAGCTCTCTTCGCTCTCATCGTTCCTCCCTGCCGTCGACGCAGCAACCTCTGGTCACCGAGACAACCGGGACACCGACATTACCGCTACGGACGCATATGACCCTACAATCATAGACGCTCTCGTATCTGAACAAGATATCACTTCGGCACGCATAACGCATCTAGACGCAGTCCCGATTCTGCTTCGCCTGGCATGGTCTTTGTCTCTACCGACCCGCTCTCATATCTCGTACGCGCTCGCAAAACTCCTAGACCGACTCTCGGCGGCTAGCTATGCAAATCGTGCTGCCCTCTCCCAGACTGGTGTTGTGCGTCTGGTTTGGGATCGCGTCTTTCCCGTCTCAAGCAAATTGGCGCCGCCAAATCCGCTCCCGCTGCACGAGTCGACAGTGCTTCAAAAGTTACCGAGGCGCATCCTTGATCTTGGGTCCCCGCTAGACGATCTCAAACTCTTGTTCAAGCGAACGGCTGATCCTGCCGTGGCGGTAAAGGCACTCGGATTGCTAAAAGGGAACCCAAACGCGAGATGGCCTAGCTTCTTGGCGTTTAGAGGAGACCAGGCTGGACTAGAGGTGAAACAGGTCGCTGGAGGGCGAGGAATATTTGGGAGTAATGGGATAACGGTGCTGGTGAGTGATTTTTATATCGCTAATAGCGATATCATAACCAGCATTTGGTCAGATGTGGGTCTACATCGAACACCGTTCATCTTCTCCAACACCTCTTTTTGGATTCACGTCCTCTGACCCTCGTTCCGGAGAATACAATATTTTCGCCCTGGTTCTCCAGCCAGACGGGGGTTTAGCGGTGATGCCTCCTTCTCGGAAAAGCGCTGACGCGGTCGATTTGTCGAATCCAATCCGCTTATCTGGGTCGATGATTCCAAGGGGAAAGTGGTTGCACTTGGGAGTGGTTTGGGGACCCGGCGAGGCAGGGCTAAGTAAGGTCTATTCTTCCAGCAGCTTAGCTTGGATACTAATTTTAATTTAGAAATGTATGTCGATGGGCATCTGACGGATTCGGTTACTACCCTTCCATACCCACGTGCTTCACAAGTCAACCTCTACTATGGATGTTCCCCAATTTCTCCTTCGGCTCCACCATCTCCGCCAATCTTTTCTCGCCACGGCTCGATGAGTCGCCCACAACACCAACGTTCTCAATCATCCTATATTCAAGACCCATTGCATCCCCCACCTCCACCTCAATTTTATTTGTCCTCGACTCATCTCCTTACACGTACTCTGTCTGCCCCGCTTGTACGACTAGCGCATCATCTTGGACCGAGATATGAAGGAACGTTGAGAAGCGGGTTGGGGCGATACCTTTCGCACGAGGCTGCCACCGCGTTGAACGTCTACCTATTCGCGGCCGGGAGCGCTGCCAGCACAGATCTTGCGTCCGAACTGGTGGGTGGAATCGAAAACGGCTTGGGTGACGCAGTATTGTGCGCGCTGAGTCCCGCCGGATGGGTTATCGGCGCGCCCACATCGAGTTCGGCCATGCCGGAGGAAAACGAGATCAAGCTGGGCGAACGACGGGTGTTAAACGGTGTCGCTGGAAAGGAACAAGAGGATGGTGCCTGGGCGAGTGTGCGAGGGGATGTAATGATGTTTGAGATTGGGTGTGTAGATGAAGCGCTGCGGAGAGTAGGTGGAGCGGCTGTTGGGCTGGGGTTGGTTCAGAGGGCCGAGGTAAGCCTGTATCAAGCTGTGCATCTACGGAGATATATTGAGATGGATGTCATAGACGCCCGAGATATTGTATGAATCAGTTTGCGTCTTGATTAATGGTGTAAGGACAAATTGGAGACTGCTGGAGGATATGGAGAGTTTGTGTAAGCAATCGTCACCTTTGCGTTATCAATTTGCTGAATATTTTTGATGTAGCGGGGTACGAAGTTCTAGGACAATTACTCACAGAAAAGGCTAGAATGGTGACGTTGGATCTCTTCAATGCGTTATTCGAACACATGGGCCTCGATTTTAAAACACCAAGGTAATGTTTTGCAAGTATGTACCCTCTAGCGTCTAGTTGACAGCATTTAGCAAATCCGTCGTCACAAACGTCCAAGCCTACCGGGGCCTCGGACTGGATCTAGATCTCTGGTCCCGCACATCGACTGAAGTTCAACAAGCCTACCTTTTGCACTTTTCTACGCTTCTTACGACCTCCAAATTCGCCCGCTTCACAATCAAATCCCGGTTCCAATCGCACAAAATCCCTGTCGTCAAAAAGCTACTGCTCGCGATCCAGCTCGGCACATTCAAGGACGAGATGGAAATGCGCGTGGTCGGCGCTTTGCGAGTTGTCGCCCAAGCGATGTGGATCCCCGAGGTTATCAAAAGTATAGTGGCTTATTTAGCTGCGAACCTACATGCGGGAGAGGGAGATGGAATTGGTGGGAACGCGACGCCGACAAGCACAGTTTCTGGAGCGACAATGGATAAATCTGCTTCTGCCGAACGCGCTGAGCTAGTGCTAGAATCCCTTGTCACGATCCTGCAATCTAGCTCCACGCACTTAAATCGATTCACAGCTGCTCTCCCCGCTCCTCGCGTTTTACTCTTGCTTCTGGGCGAGCATCCAACATCTGTTGTCGCATCGAATATTCTTGTGCTTCTCGGTATCTTGCTTCAAACAAGCCCTAGCTTTTCTCGCAAGTTTGAACTCGCCTATGGTTGGCTGGTTATCAAGTGTGTCGTTCCTCCCGCATGGGACCCGAGTGTGCATGTTGCAGCATTTGATATCCTTCTTGGCAAGGTGGGCTCTACCTCTGCTGCAAATGGGAATGTGCAAGTTGCAAACCCAGTAATTTTCCCAATGATCTTGGCTGCACTGCAAAGGGGGCTCCAAGGTGTCGCGTCGAGAGAACGAGACTACCGAACGCCAATCGCAGTGGACTCTATCATGGAGGTTCTAGTGGGCGAGATGCTGGAGTTATACGGAGCCGTACCGACATTCAAGCTACTATTCAAACACCGGGCAACGATGACCATTTTTGTGGAGCTCTACCGTTCGTTCCTTGGAGATTTGGCAAAAGCGAGAAGCGAGGGCGAGAGAGAGCCAGGGAGTGGAGTAATTCGGATCGAAGAGAAGCTGAAGGTCCTCGCGGGATTATTATGTGAGAATACCGTTGTGGACGCTGCACAAAAACAAGAGGCAAGTCTAGATTGCGACCATTGAACCCTGAAACTAAGGCAATTTATTGGAAAAGTAGCTGAGGGACATTTCTAGCGGTGTATTCGGGCCCCATATCAATGCCAACAGGAGGCAGTCAGTACGGGTATCCCTAAATGCTATCGGAGGTGGAGAACCGACTTATGTCAAGACGATGATCCGACTTGCAACATGGCGTAAGAGTACCAGCGCATCTGAGCGGCAACGGCTAAGGAAGATGATCCAAGACAAGTACGTTCCCTTTCCCGCATCATCATATTGGTGACTAATTTATTTGGTTGAAAGACGAGAGGCTCGAAGGCAGGTGATGAATTTGCAAGAGTGGAAGCACCGGATTGAAGGCAACCCCGCGTTGTTCCCCGGCTCAAAGCGTGAAATCCGGTGGCAGCTCGATGACACTGAAGGCCCGTTTCGTGTACGGTAAGTATATCACTTTCCCCCTTGATTTCGCTTGCTAAGGTTTAATTCAGGAAGAAAATGCAGATGGAGCATGGTCGACTCGGCCGTGAGCCAGACGACGAGCTCCCTCATTTCTCGAGAGAAGTCCTCGAGCCCGACGATGATGATTCGAGCATCGTTCACATCGAGGCCCCTCCTTGGGCAGAGTCCTATGAGATTTCATCTACAACTGTCGAAGGTAGGTTTCCGATAGCCAACCTCGGTCACGCTATTCGACTGAAACAGCGAATAGAATTGGATAATTTTGAGAGCGATGACAAACTACGACACATTCGTCATGAACTCGCGCCTGGAGATGTGGTAGAAGAGGTGCAAAATATCACAAGAGTCTTGGGTGTGGATGCGTGGCGTCAGTTGCGTTCAACTAAAGATATCGATTCCCCAAGGCTAACGTTTTCTGTCTAGCTGGACTGATAATCATGGGCAAGACACATTTATACCTAGTTGACGGATTATACCAGAATCAGCAGGGAGACATCGTCGCTGCCGTCGAAGCGCCAAAAGACGCATTTCTGATTCCGGGTGTGGCTCTCGAACTCGACAATAGCCGACTAACTCAAAAGTGGTGGGTTTTCCTGCTTGGGCGCATCTACGATTATGCCGACGTTTCAAACACAGGCAATATAATCAGCTCTCCGCGCAGTCCAAGCGCACATTCCTATTCCGAGTATGTACGATTTACCTTATCATTGTCAGATTTCTAACTTTTTCTCCTTAGGATGTTGGGTCTGTTATTCAAACCCTCCAGACTTCATGAACTTATGGTATTTCAGACTCGAGTTTTATTTCAAGGACAACCGCACAGCTCTCATCGTCTGTGCGACCCCAGACGCCCGCCAACAAATTCTCAATAGGATCGCCTTTGTACAAGCACGGAGCAGTCTCGAATCTGTCTCGCCTGGCGGGTTCCGGTCGCCCCTTATAAGCAGAGTTAGCGCCCGCGTGGCCGTTGCGCTTCAAGGGAGGGACGAGGTTGCGACCGCAACGCGTCGATGGCAAGCTCGAGAAATTAGCAATGTACGAACCGCATGTATGCGCCGTTTCTGTACTAACCTCCTGAGGCCCCTAGTTCGCCTACCTGAGCATCTTGAACCAAGCCTCTGGGAGGACGTGTAACGATTTAACTCAGTATCCTGTCTTCGTAAGCTCTTGCCATAGTACCACACGTATTGTGTGCTGATTTATACTTAGCCCTGGGTTCTGAGCGATTACACTTCCGAAACCTTGGACTTGAACTCTCCAGCGAGCTTCCGAATGTACGTAGCTCATTCGTAAGTGCTTCACTGATCCAAAAGCTCCGTCCTGTGCAGACTATCCAAGCCTATGGGTGCATTAACTCCAGCAAGGCGCGAAGCCGCGGAGACTCGATACTCTAGCCTAAAGTCGATCGGGGAAGAGGCGTTCAACTATGGGTATGTACCTCGGCAATAAACGGTTCACGTTACTGACTGCCGTTCCTAGAACTCACTTTTCTTCCTCGATGATCGTTTGTCACTTTTTGATTCGCCTCGCCCCATTTACTCACCACTTTCGCCGCCTGCAAGGCGGGAGCTGGGACCTTCCGGATCGACTATTTCATAGCGTTCAGCGAGCCTGGGAGTCAGCAGCAGACGACACCCGAGGCGACGTCCGCGAACTTATCCCAGAGATGTTCATGTGTCATGAATTTTTAGACAACCGCGCTGACTTGGATATGGGTATTCAAGGGAGTGGAGAGAGGGTAGATAATGTCAAGCTTCCAGCATGGTGCAACGATGATCCGTAAGTCGAATATCTCGTATGCTTGACATGGGTTGATGGCCTGGTTTAGGTACTTGTTTGTGCAACTCCATCGGCAGGTTCGAGCTCAATTCTATTGTTTGAGCGTGTTCTAATAAGTTATCTGCCAGGCGCTTGAGAGTGAACTTGTGAGTCGGGGGCTGCCTTCTTGGATTGATCTGATTTGGGTAAGTTGAACTTGTTCTTTCAAGCCACCTCGCCTCACACTTGATTAGGGATACAAACAAAGAGACGTAAGTCGAGCGAGGTTCGAGAACTTTAGGACTAATCATGTTACAGCCCGAATCCTTGAACGTATTCCACCCTCTTAGCTACGAGGGCACGATTGGTGAGAGATTTCCAAGACTCAAACACACCACTGGGACTAAAGTAACAATAGACTTGGAATCCATCACCGATCCGATGGAGCGTGACGCGGCAGTCGGGATCATACACAATTGTCAGTGTCTCGCTTCAAGTCTTGTCGCGGTGGTCTCATAGCATTTATAGTCGGCCAGACCCCTCGCAAGCTCTTCACGAGTCCCCATCCCCCAAGGATGATGGAAGGCGTTAAAACGTTACCTCTCGGAACAATATACGGTATTGAAGAGAGCTACGATCTTCTCGCGCATACATTCCGTCCGATCCACAGTAGGTCGAGTCATTATCCACGCTAGTCGTCTTATAACTCGTGGTTCAAACAGCAATCGACGGGCCGGTGACTCAACTTGTAATCGACAATATTGCGGACAAGATTATCCCATGTGGACCCAACACATTACGCAATCCAGATTTTTCCCATGAGCGACTCGAGTGGGGATTCAACGACCGTTCTCTACGCTTGTATTCCGATTCACGGGTTCGTACGCGCCGTAACCATTCGATCCATGATTGACAACGAGGATTTTCTAGCTACAATACATGGTCGAATCGTACGACCCAACATGCGCAATCTTTGTCGATGGTACAACATGCCTGACAGGCTCGACAGACGGCGCGGTCAACTCGTGGCGTATTACACGTCCCGGACAAGGCGCACGTCTTCGGTGCGTTCGACAAATGCAAGCGCATACACAAGGAGTTCTGTGCGTCGCCGCTTCGAAAGCATGGTCGATTGTCGTGAGCGGCTCGGGAGAAAAACCGAATAATGGTCTGAGTGGAGGCGGAACCGCGGCCGTGTGGGACTTGAAACGTGGGGTACATGTATGGAGTACGATACACCCATCTCCGGTTGGATTATGCACAATAATGGAGTCTACAGTGAGTTTTCTCTTTTTCCGGCCCT
>WSTG01000983.1:0-12313 GCA_019616325.1 Ceratobasidium sp. 394
CATGACGGCGCACAAGAGCTTCACCTGTTGGAACGCATCAACCTCGATTTTGCCGTCCAAAACACTATTGTGCCCGATGCCGTCAATCTTGCCAAGTTCAAGGTGTCCGGGAAACTTCCCGAGCTGAAGGTTAACCTGTCGAACCAAAAGTACAAGGGTCTCATGCGCATCGTCGACATTGCTATCCCCAATTTTGGCGACGACACCGATATGACTGCCTCTCAGACAAAACCCAAGCCCAAAAAAGAGCCCGCTCGGCCCCCACTCACGATGCCCAGCAACGTGTTTTCGCGCGTCGCCGAGTACGAAATCGATGAAGTCGACGTCGAGACTACTAGTACAGCGAGCCAGGACCAGGACTTTTTCGAGGCCGAGGAAGGGGAGACGACAGATTTGCAGTTGCACCAGCATGTCGTCGAGTTTTCGTTTGCTGTCGAGAAGCTTCAAGCGTCGTTGTACAAGACTGCGCCTGATGGGACCGAGAAGCTGCTCGCCGATACTGTTTTGGAGGGCTTTGCGCTGCAGTTTGCGATGGCGAAGTTTAATATGAATGTTGACATCGTGTTGAGGTATGTTGTTTGGGTTTGACAGTACGAGAGGGTGACTATATGCGTGGGTTTTATAGGTCGATTGGACTGGGCATGGTTACGAACGAGCAGAATCGCATGCAGTTGCTCACTTCAACGCAAGAGAAAGATAGTAACGCAACTCCTACCGACCTCGTCACCGTCAAGTACGTTCGCGCGCAAAAGGCATCACCGGAGTTCATGTCTGTCTACGACGGGATCGATCAAAGCGTCGAAGTTTCTCTATCGACTTTCAATTTCAACGTGGCGCCCGAACCTGTTCTTACCTTGTACGACTTTATCATGTCCACGTTTGTTGGCGGAAACGATGCGAACACGACCGCGCCTACGCCTGCGGGATCCGGCCCTGCCACGCCTGCGGCTGAGCAGCCCCCGCCACCTCCTGCCGACCCCGGGAAGATTAAGGTTAAAGTCAAGTTGACGAGCGTTCGGTGTAAGTACAGAGTATATCGGTACGATCGAATGCGCTAACCGCCTTGTAAATTAGTGCTGTTGATGAACGTAGAAAGCATTGCGACTCTAGTGCTCCCGTCAGCCGATGTCGACATCCTACTTCGCCCTGGGTCTATGCTCGTGGAAGCAAAACTAGGACAACTTTCCCTCAGCGACGATTCTCCAGTAGAGACCCACTCCAAGGACTTCAAGCAGTTACTCACCATCCAAGGAGACGACCTCGCCAAGTTTAAATACGAGACGTTTGACCCCACAGACCCGAACTTTGACGGCGTCAACTCGTTCGTCCACCTGCGTGCTGGCTCCCTCAAGCTTACTTTCCTGGAAGAGCCATTGCGCGATATATACGGATTCATGATCAAGTTCGCTCGTCTCAAGAGCCTGTACGATTCGGCTACCCAAGCTGCAGTACAGCGCGCCTCGGAAATCCAGAGGATGAAGTTTGACGTCGTCGTCCAATCGCCCATCTTGGTCTTCCCTTGCGATGCGTATGCCTCCAACGACGTCATGATCATGAAGCTAGGAGAGATTGTTGCCAGTAACGAGTATATTGGGGACGACGGCCGCATCACGGCGGGACTGCGCGGTATTCGACTCTCATCTGACTTGTCCGATGGAGACCAAACCTCGAAGTTGCGCGTCATGGAGGATGTTGATATTACAGCGATTGTCGAGCAGTACTCGAGCGTCGATGGGGAGGCTTTCCCTAACAAGCCCGACACATTCGTATGTTGCATACACCCTAACTATGACCGCTGTGACTAATAAGAGTGCATATATGTAGGTTGACATCAAGATGTCCGACATTCGGGTTTCTTTGACTCAAATGCAGTTCAAGATTTTGATGGACCTGTCGCGCTCTGTACCTCAAGTTTTCGCCACGGCGAGCGAGGCTGAAGAAGATGCCGATGAATCGACCAAGAGGATGTCTACCCTTCCGATTGAGGCTCCTACTCCTACTCCTGCTCCTGCGACACCCAACGAGAGCGGCGCTCTTATAGATCTTGGACCCGAGGTTTCGATGACAGCCACTGACCAAAACGGCAAGGAAATTGAAGTCTGGACTTCTCTGGATTTGGTATTCTCGTGTCATGCCGTCAAGCTGCATCTCTATGATCACAACGCTTCTCGTGAAGACAATCTCAAGGAGTGCGGAATCGCTCGTTTCGCTCTTGTCGATAACATAGTTCGGTATAAATCGCTCTCTGACGGTGCCTCTGAGGCTGAAGTTGTTCTCAAGTCTTTGACCATGAGTAACACGCGGCCTGGACCTTCCAAGTTCCGCGAAATCATGCCTGCCGCTCAACATGACCGTAACCAGTTTATGATCTTGTACTCTACGTCTGGCGGCCCGAAGCCTTCTTCTCGAGCTATTGTCACCATCGATTCGCCAAAAATCATCTTTTCTATGGATCCCGTATTCGCTCTCGCCGATTTCTTCACTAGCCCGTTCTCGAACGCTGAGCCGACGGAGAAATCCGAGGATGAGGGTCCTCAGATCGAAGGGGCCGATGCTCCCACTACCCAAGACTCGGAGCTCGCGTACCGCGTCGATATTCACGATCTCTCTGTCAGCGTCTTGGAGAACGATGCAGATTCGCACAGCCAAGCAATCCAGTTAGCTGTCAAGGAGGTCTCTACGTCACAACAGGTTCGTTGTGCCATTAGCTACCTGCTTAAACCACCTGCTAACCTAGTTGCAGGGCATCTTGGCCTTAACCATCAACCAACTCGGCATGTCACTCGGACGGATGGGTCGTGCATCCGAAAGCGTTCGGTTCTTGGACGATTTGGACATCACAATCTCTCTAGATAGTCGAAAGTCCGCTGCACATCAAATGACTAGCATCGAGCTCGCTGCCCAACCAATCGTGTTCCGAGCGTCATACCGGGACATCAACCTCATTATGGCCATCGTCAACAGAGCCATTGAGCTCGCGTCGAAACCTCAAGGTCAAGCAGAAAATCAGAGGCAAGATGGCCGCCCAGGCCCTTTATCTACGGCATCCTCCCTACCACCCCCGTCTCAGCACAAGCCGCCGCCGTCTCGGACTCGCAAGCCACTCCGGCGGCCGAGCCATCGTTCGGTGTCTAACGCACCAAAGCTTATGATGTCGAAGGAGAAAGTACGTGTCGGGTTCAGTTCATTGAGGCCAAAGCTTCTCATGTTTCTTCTTCCAGCTCAAGGGAACGTTCGACGGATTCCGGCTTGTCCTTATTGGCGACCTTCATGAATTGCCGATGCTCCACCTGAAAACCAAGCCATTCGAAGTCACGGTCAGTGATTGGTCTGGAGAGGTATGTGAACCCGATGTGCTCGCACATGTTCCGTCACTAAAAGGCTAATAGCTAAAAGCAACAACGACGTTCGGAACATCAATCAACTATTGGAATCTGACAAATTCGCATTGGGAACCCCTTATTGACCCGTGGACCTTCACGATTTCTGTGAGCGAAGAGAGCTAATAGCTGACGGTCCACTAATATACAATGCAGGCTGTCAAGGAAGAGACCGATGGTACCCTTGCTGCAACTCTAGCTTCTAAAGAGCGTCTCGATCTCAACGTCACTTCGGCGTTTGTGGAGCTCGCGATTAATACCATGATGGTCTGGCAACAAAAAGGAGATCAAGTCTTACAACGGGCTCGGGGAGGGGACGCGCCGTACCGC
The DNA here is from genome assembly GCA_019616325.1 of Ceratobasidium sp. 394. Taxonomy (NCBI): domain Eukaryota; kingdom Fungi; phylum Basidiomycota; class Agaricomycetes; order Cantharellales; family Ceratobasidiaceae; genus Ceratobasidium; species Ceratobasidium sp. 394. The sequence goes on from WSTG01000983.1 coordinate 3,711, forward strand.
ATACGCAACCGTACTGGCGATGTAATTCACGTTTGGTCGGATCAGGATACGTCTACGAAGTCCGGAAAGGCCCCTCAACCTGTCAAAATCAGCAACGACGAATCGGTTGAGTGGAGATTTGATGATTGGAAGACAATGCGTGAAGTAAGATAAGCGTTTATTATATCCATCAAACATAATGACCTATGCCTCCCTAGCATGTTTCAGCTACTAGGCCCCATCTCATTGGTGTCCAATTCCAAGGCAAATTATGGGAGCCGGTCAAAGGCATTCCCGTCGATCGCGAGGGCGAGTTCGTTTATGCGCTTCGGCCAAATTTAGACAAAGTTATGGATCGACTGCTATGCGAGATCACCGTTCAGGACAACGTGAAGATCATCACGCTGAGGTCGACCTATAATGTGGAGAACTTGACCTCATATCCGATTGAACTCATCTTAGTAGATGCCTCCAATAAGCCAGCGTACGCGGTCCAGAAAATAGGTTAGCCCCGCCTATTCTAGCACAGTGGAATAAACTGACTCGATCTGAACAGCACCTGGAGGGCAATACTCGCTGCCGATTGAAGCTGTAACCAAGAACCGCATCAAGTTGAGGCCCGATGGTACCTGCATCTGCGAAATTGGGTTATATCATACTAATTGGTATCATAGCCGGATTCGGATTTGCGTTCTCTCAAATGAGTCTTGCTTGGGAAGATCTTGTTAAGCGACCCAACGTTACCGTACCTTGCCGCTTTAACGAGGGCAACGAGGCTCCCTTCCGCTTCCAGGCGTTTGCCAAGTACGATGCCAACGATCCTATCACGAGGTACGTTTCATGATCCTTTCTCGAGCGCTCCTTATTTATAAAACATCTTAGACGTTACCCGAAGATGAGTCTTCGGCTCCGCGCGCCCATTGAGCTAGAAAACCTCCTCCCATACGACCTCAACTATCGCATCTACGACAAGAATACTAGTCAGAACTGGACATCGTGGGTGCCGCTTGTGTGCTATACTCACTAACTCCCCTGACATTAATCTCAAGCTTCTTACGACGAGGCGGAATCATGCCGGTACACTCGGTGGAGCTCACTCATCTTGTATTGTTAAACATCGAGGTCCAAGATTCAGGTTAGTACAAATTGGAGTATTTCCAACCTCGATTAATATGCACCTACATTATCGCTAGGTTTCAAGCCTAGCTCCTTCGCTATTATCAATGCCGACGCCGATGCCGATTTCGACATTGAGAAGACACTATCTCTGGCCGACAAGGATGGCCGCAAGCTTGATCTGCGACTGAACTACGTGTATGTAGGCCCGTAGTCACCGGAGAACCAGTTACTGATTGGGACCACCTCAGTCGACATCCGGAATCCGGGGGAGCGGTCAAGGTCCAAATTTACAGCCCATTCATTATGATCAACAAGACGGGGCTGCCATTCAGCTTGCGAGCCTCTAGGCCAGGTAGAGGGACTGCGCGAGATGTTGCGGTCGGAGACAGCAGTACGTCGTATAGTCCCACCTCTGATCCAGAATCACCAAGCTGTTTCCCGGTCTACAGGTATAATAACCAAACCAACGCCTTTCAGTCAGTATATTTTATTGCTCGAAATATTGGACTAATGTTCGTCCAGTGTTCTCTCATATCAACAAGGGTGGCAATGAGTTTGCGATCAGCGTTGCCGGTTCAGCTTGGTCCACCGTTAGTTATTTCATCCCCAAACATCTTTCCATTAGTTGACGACCCATTTCCCTAGCCGGTAAACTTTGAGTCTTTGCGGACTGAAACCGAGATTGTAATGCGAGCCAACAAGAACGAGGATCTTCATTTCGGTATTTCATGGGCAGACGGTCTCGGCAAATACAAGCTTAGCAAGGTCGTGACTCTTGCACCACGCTTCATCATCAAGAACATGACCCAGCGCCCGCTTTCATTCCGAGAGCATGGTGTACCTCTTCAGAGCGGTGCAACTCTTGACCCGAACGGACAGGCTCCATTGAAAACTCTTCGCTCTGGCATGGACGGGCTGTTGACTTTTGCGTATTCTGGGCTCAATGCTAAATGGTATGTCCGGCTTGCGGGGGAGCTCACGATCTGATCGGTACCCCCCAGGTCGGCTCCTATTAATATTCAAGACATTGGCCGTGTGCACCTTCGGATGCCACCACCTGACGATGGGCATCACCACGGGCCGAATCTTCTTCGAGCCGACGTCGCTTTGGAGGGCAGCACAATCTTCGTTATCTTGAGCCGCGAGACAGGTCCTTGGCCATTCAAGATTGATAACCAGAGCGATTATCCCGTTACTATTTCTCAAATGGTATGCATATATTCACCGCCCATACCACACTTTGTTGATCGCTTGTGTATTAGGATACAACTCGTCTAGAACGCGGGGATCAGCCACAAGGCACTGCACAATATGATGTTAAACCTCATACGCACGAGCGGTATGCTTGGGATGCACCCGCCGCTCGGGAAAAGAAGATCCGTCTTGTTATTAATGGACACGCAAAGCATGTGGATATCAACGAGATAGGAAATCTTCCGCCGTTCCAGTTCCCTGTGAGTAGTGCATTCTTACGATGGCCAGAAAGCTTCCTTACAACAATATCAGATCCCACACAGGGGAAACCGTGCCGTTTCGCTCGATGTCAAGGCAGAGGGACCCGGACAGACGCTGACGATTACCAATTACTTTGAAGAGCGGAGCGTCTACAAGCGAAGGGCTCGGGCTGCTAGTGGAAGTCTCCAACGTCAAGATACCTTCAGCAGTCAAGAAGCGTTCGAAGCGGTCACGGCAAAAGCGACTGTCGGCCTTGTCGTCAAAGTGGATCTGGAAGGCCTAGGTCTCTCGTTAATCAACAAGCGTATGGTGGAGCTCCTTTATACCTCCGTGGACGGGATCGTCCTACAATACACGGACACAGACGCGGCCCAAATATGCGACTTGTCACTGAAACGTCTCCAGATCGATAACCAGTTACACGACTGCCAGTTCCCAATCGTCCTGCAACCCACGTTGATATCTCAGGATGCGAATGCTCTCCCATCGGTCCAAGCGTCTCTCATGGTTCTTAAAGATAACTGTAAGCATTACCAGCCTGGCCTTCATCTGCACGACTGAAACAGGTTCAATATGTAGCACATGGCGTTACATTTGTCAAATACGCGTCGGTCCTGCTCCAGGCGCTATCAATCCAACTTGACGAAGACTTCCTATTTACCTTGCTTGACTTTGCAAAACTCGAAGGTGTCGCATGGGGATCCGAGCCACAAGAGTAAGCATTATTGTTTGTCTTTGTAATTCAAAAATACTGAATAATGGTCGGTATTAGTGTCTTTACCGAGCATCCGGTCGAAATTCCAGAACCAACAAACTTGAATCAGGGAGGGCAAGACTTGTACTTCGAGGTTCTCGAGCTCCAGCCAACGGAACTTTCGCTATCTTTTGTGCGTTCTGCCCACACGAACGTTGAAGAGAGTGAAAAGTACGCTTTTATTTACTGGTCCACAGCCAGCAACTAACTTGAGTTAGGGTCAACACACGGAACCCAGTAGCCGTCGTCATCAACGCCGCCACCATGGCGCTTGGCAATCTCAACAACGCTCCACTGCGCTTCAACGCGCTAGGGATTCGCGATATGCGCCTAAGCGTGCCAATTCTTCAAGATAGGATTATGTACCACTACCGTCAAGAAGTTTTGCGACAGCTGTATCGCCTTTTGGGTTCTGCAGACTTCTTGGGCAACCCGGTCGGGCTATTTACCAACGTCAGCGGTGGAGTGGCGGACATTTTCTACGAGCCATATAAGGGTGTGGTGATGCACGGAAACAAGGAGCTCGGGATTGGTATCGCAAAGGTTTGTGGGCATTAGACGCTGCCTCAGAATGCTTACCCGTTCATCTTTCAGGGTGCTGCAAGCTTTGTCAAGAAGACAGTGTTTGGTGTAACAGACAGCATGACCAAGGTTACTAGCAGTATTGGCAAGGGTGAGTGTGCACTTGGCCTACTATGATGCGAGTTTAAGTAACGGGGTACACAAAGGTCTATCTGCCGCAACGTTCGACGAGGAATACCAACGACAACGCCGTCTGGCCCAACGAACAAACAAGCCAAAGCACGCTATGTGGGTGTACTCTAGTAATCTAACCGCTCGCCCTCTAACCAATTTCACAGCTATGGGGTTACGGCAGGCGCAGAAGCTCTCGCCGCCAGCTTAGCGAGTGGTGTGGAAGGCGTTGTGGTAAGCGTATACCAGATTTGCGGGCTCTGCAGACTAAAATTAATTATTCTATCAGATGAAACCCATCGAGGGAGCTGAGACGGGTGGGGCCAGTGGTTTCTTCAAGGGAGTCGGAAAGGGGCTCGTAGGGTTCGTCTCAACTCTACTCCTAATCGTTTGCACTATACTCAACCGTGACCAGCAGTGCTGTCACTAAACCCGTCATCGGCGTATTCGACCTAGCTGCCAATGTCACTGAAGGTCGGTTATTTCTAGCTAACGACTTGGAGCCACTGAAATAACATTGCTATAAACAAGGTATCCGCAATACCACCACTGTCTTTGACAACAACCAGTCCGAACGAATCCGAAAGGTACTCCTATTGGCAACTCCGCCAAGAGGTGAAGCTGACGTATTTTCCCTCAAGCCACGACACATCCCAGCCGATGGTATTCTCACCGCATACTCCGGTGTTGACGCCCTTGGGCAGATGTGGATGAAGGACCTCGACAACGGCCGATTCCGAAATGAATTCTACGTCGCACATATCGGTGAGTACGGGCATGCCCGGGTCCTAATATCAGGACTCATTACCCGTTCATTCGTAAAGATCTACCTGGAGGTGATACAGTAGCCATGCTCACCACTTCACGCATCATGTGTTTCTCTGTGAACAAGCTTCGTCTCGAGTGGGAGATGCCGTTCTCGTACCTTCAAGGCGTAACCATCGAAGACACGGGCATTCGCTTCACTGGCAAGTCCGGGCACGAGCATGACCGGTTTGTCCCTATCCCCAAGAGTTCACCAAAGAAGTGGTTCTTCCATGAGATTGAAAAGTAAGCCAATGGTAGGGCCGTTGGGGCAGAATGCTCACGCCGTATTCTTCATAGGGTTGTGAAGAACTACAGCGCGTCCAAACGCATCGAGCGGTAGATATCTCTGTCAGTACCATTGGACATTTGTATAGCATACATGTGTTACTCTATATTTCTTCATCCTGTATCTTCCGTGTCGACTCAGTGTTTCAATACTATCTTTCATCGCTCATCCCAGGATGCTCAGCCCAAGTTTGGCTTCAAAAAATCATGCGCATATCCATTGCACTACATACGCACAAAAGAATTAAGCCGGGAATTAAATACGCGTCTCCGCCGGTATATAAACTACTTTCCAGAACCCACACCAGCCCAGGCCACACAAACCCGAATGACAAACCTCAGACTCGAACAAGAAATAAAAGGTGAAAGCGATGTCCTCTCTACACAGCAACCCACGAAACATACAACGATCTACCGTCGGACAAAACACAGCGTACAGAGCTCTGAATGATACATCCATGTTCGAATCCAATCATCAGTTCGTCGTGGCTAGTTTACAGCGATTTCCTACAGGAAAATAGTTCAGATGACTGAATGCCCAGAGAAGTTTAGGGCAACTTACGCATGACCGTTGGCAACGGGCTTCTTTCCCCGCGAGGCAGGCGCCTTGTAGGTGCGCATGTAAAAGTCGATGAACAAGAAGAGATAGCTGGTGAGGAGCCCACAACCAAAGAGCGCAGCACCCTCGGTACCGGAGCATGTGCCAAAAGTGGGAAGGTGGGGCCAGTAAGTCGCGCTGAAGTAGGAGTAGCTGGCAAAGTACACAGCAACGAGATCGATGATGAACTGGGTGATCTGCATGGTGGTGAGGTACTTCTTCCACTGCGCATTCAAACACGACAGGTTAGTTTACACCACTCTAGATGGGTAGAAGAGTAGATACGCACCCAGATCTTGCGACCGCCAGCAGTAGCCCAATAGTAGTAGTCTAATACCCGAATTTACCGGACTTAGCGGATGGCGCGGGAACGTGAGAACACAGGAGCTTACACATGAACACATGTACGGTCAAGTTGAGCACAATCGGGACCCATGACTGTTTGAGAAGCATTGCGTGAGAGCATGCTCCCAGATAAGCACGCAAATGCACTTACAACGCTGGTGTGGCCGTTGAGCTGAGTAAAGCAAAGGAGAGCAGTAGCGGCATGATGGAAGACGTGCAAGAACGCTGTTCAAAGACGCAAACCAAGTTAGCACAAGTTGCGGCGAGGCAGATGAGCATAAACCGACCAAGAGGCTTCTTCTTGAGCACCAGGAAAACGGTGTCGGCGAGCTCAACGTATTTGATGTAGTAGTTGATCATATAGTAAAACTCGAGCCTCTAAAAAAATAGAAAACGCGCGTTAGCAAGCGCATTCACGCGTCAAGATACTCGGAACATGTGAAAAAATAGCTCGAGGGTACGGGTAGGCCGATAGATGCGCGTCATGGAGAAAACTCGCGCCGCCGCAGCAACCGAGCCGCCGAGCAACCTTTGGCGAAAAAAGTGCAGAAACGAGAGAAAAAAGAGCCACTTACGGGCGTCCAAGATTCATCCGCGCATATGGCAGCGAACAACCCAGTCTTCCACAAAATGGGCAGGACTTCCTCGGCCATGAGCACGAGCAGCAGACCACTGCCGGCCGTCAGATAGATGTTATGAAACTGGAATAGCGTCGTGAGCTTCATGGGCTCGCGGCCGCGCATGACCTCGCGCAGACTGAAAATCGTGGTCAGGTAGCCGACCAGGCAGGCTACGACGACTGGGACAGTCGAGAGCGGAGTCACGCCGGGCTGGTACGAGGTGAGATGGCTTGGAAGGTGCCATTCTTTGGGGATGACGGAGAGCAGAGCGTCGGCGAGGGGTGCCATGGCGATGGAGGGGGTGGTGGAAGAGAGTGGGATGGAGGGGGAGAGAACGACACTGAGGCGGGAAAAACTGAGAGCGGAGACGTGTTCAAATCCGAGTTTATAAGCGCCGAAGCCGCGTGCTCAGGACTCCTCGCATGTGATTTGCCTCTGTTTTTCGTTTGATAATTATCGCGGCAACTTGCACGCTTTGAGCCGGTCGTACGTTCCGGCACGCAGTGAATAAATCAGTCGGCCCGGATTGGCAATGCGAAGAGGAAGAGGCCGTAGATGGCATGTGTGAACGTACTTTACAAACCAAGCCGTGATATACAGTTTGCAAAAATGAGCTGGGCAAAACATAAAACGTATCCTGGGGAGAATGAGCCAAAGGGGAAAGTATACGACAGCGTAAAAATAGAGCTCAAGAGGATAACCAAGACATAGCGTAGTAAATTAGGTAATCACGAGTGAAGGCACACCAGAGAGCGTGGTAAGGTAAAGTTTATCACTGAATATGTCTTGTCAGGATCGAGGATTCAAGGGACACAATTAAGGAACACACCTCTGAGCGCCTTTCATTAGCTCCTGCATAGATTTGGTAGCCTTGCAGGCTCGAGCATTGTCGGTTGCTCTATTTTGAGGAAGCACGAATACGAGCGCTAGGGGACTGTGGCAGGGCGATAGTTGGTAGCTAGCGTTGATCTGTTGTGATGGACTAGTCTGAGCTAATAATACGCGAGCGTTTCAGTTGAGACCTCACCCCCGAGGAACGCAGCGAGCCAGTGAGCTCATGGACTAGGTCAAGCGAGCGACGGCGAAGATCGTGAATATCATGAAGGTCGCTGCCTGGACAACAAGAGCTAGTCATGAGATAGGTTCGAGGCTGTGCGACCGAAATGCGCACGTACCCATGACCGGGTCGGTGTAGCATGTCGGAAGCGTGCAGTGCAGCTTGACAGCGTGACTTGGCCCACCAACCGCATCCGCAATTCTGAAAAAGTATAAAGCGTAAGCAACCCAATTCAATTGCAGGATGAGCGCAGGTCGTGTGATCACTCGGGGCCATGATCCAGCGAGCGCAACGGCGGCAGGTGACGACACTTACTTGCACAGTGATCCAACGGCGTCCTCGAGGCTCTCAAACTGTAAGTGCGGGGTAGAAAGTAGGTCAGCTGGTGTCCAGGACCGGGGGATGCGAGCCATTTGAGCACAAATTGGAAAGTAACTTTACGCCGCCCCGACTTGGGTCCCACAGGCGCAAGAGCTAAGAACTAGCTCGACGGTGGTGGGGTAAGGAAGAACGCAAGTCGACATACCTCCTGGACCTGCTCAGACTGGGTGGACAGAACAGCATCGCGCGACGCGGGAAGCATGATGGGTGCCGGGGTGCTCGAGACGGATAACATGTTGGGCTGGCAAGGTAGCGGTGCGGGCGCGCAGAGGGGCAGCGTAGACGCGAAATAGAGTGTTCAAACCAGCAGAGTAGGCGGGGACGAGAGGGGTTGGGGTAAGAAAGTCTGGTCGGGTAGTTTCGCGCCCATTATATGTGGTCGAGAACTGGTTACGGGCTGTGACAGTGACAGCTTGGCCGGCCCGGAAGTAAATTCCCAATCGGGACCGCCTTCACCGTACCTTATGCGCTCCTTTTGCCACGCATAGCATATCGTGCGCTGCCCACCTC
>WSTG01000984.1:0-12311 GCA_019616325.1 Ceratobasidium sp. 394
GCTCCTTAGGCGTTTATCAGATAATATGGGAATGATACGTAGATCATATCTATTTTACGGACCCACGAGTTCCTGTGAGTCTCTGTTAAAATCAATATCCTATCTCGAGACCCTAATAATCCATCATTTGAACATGGGGAACGCTCACACCGGCGAGGCAGATCCATTAATTTCCGCGCCAATCTCGTTCTCTCGCCTGCCCAGTGTTACCATGCTAGCATGCATAATCAACCTTAGCGGTTTGAGGGCTTTCATCGCTGACCACGGTACCCGAAACCTACGCCTGGAGCAATGCAACACAACTGAGGATGGGATGGACCTGAAAGGTATACGGGCTTCCCTGTTACAGGTCTGTCCCGAGCTTGACTGTTCAATATCGGATACGGACTCGACTGCTAAGTGGCCTTGTCGCACAATGTTTGGCAATCGAGACTAGTTGTATGCTACATCCCTATCCGTATGATCGTAATGAGATTCAGGCTGTTCCCCCGAAAATAAATCTCATAAGCAACCGCGACAAAACCAGTAAGACGAGTGTTTGAAATAGCTAAAACAATAGGAAGTAGTGCGTGGCATGGGTGGGGAAGATCGGCCTCAATGGCCAAGTGTTTAGCGGCGTCCATGATGTCTATCCAGCCGGTTGGAATTTTTTGCACAAATAGGGAACAAGCAGCCCTTCAAAGATTGGGACGAGCCCTGAAAAATCGACACGAAAGCGAAAACGGTTGGTTGAGAGCACACGACAGCACACTAGGTGTCGGTTGTTAGCCAATCGCTTTGCATTCCAGTCACTATATGCGCAATGTATGGCCAAAATCAGGATAAAAAGGACTGTTGTTGTGTTCAAGCTAAGTGTCTAATTGGCCCAGCATCAGATAGCTTCGCCAGGCTATCATTAAACCCAAAAAGCGCTCAAGGACCACTAGGTCACGACAACGAATTTCAAGCGGCGTCAAGAAATAACATTGTCCTTATAAGTGGAGCACAGGTAGTACAATACAATGTCCAAGCAGTAAACGAGACAGGAAAAGAGAAACACCATTATATATGCGTGAGTCCGCGACGACAGATCAACCTTGAAAAATGGCATTCAATAACCGGGCCCTCAATACCGAATTTGGACGCAGGGCTGTCCAACTTTTCACAGACCAACCGAGTTGTCGATCACCGATGGTTATTCACCCGAAGTGTGGGAGCGTGAAGCTGTTGTACCCAGTCCCTTCCCCGTTCGGCCCCCTATACATGCAATATAGGTGAATTCTGTGGTACTCTCTACCACCCGCACGAGTATTGGGTTCACCGAGGTAGGGGAAGTTGTATCCGGACTCTAGGTTTGTCGCATTGACAAAGTATTGCCCAGAGCAATATTGAGCGGGTGGATTGGGACCTTGGTAAATCTTCTTGGACGGAATAGTGCCTCCCGACCAGCGCATGTCAATCTCTCCACCGGTGCCGTCCCACACAAAGTTGAAGGGAATTGATTTTGGGGTGGTCATTTCTTGTGCAGTGGGGCATGGCTTGGAGCCGACGTAGTATGGCGGATTATCCGAAGGGTTCTACGTGGCAGAGTTAGCCATTGGGATTATAGAGCGAGCTCCGGTCTGACTCACAGTTACCGCGAGACAGTTATTAGTACCCGAAAGGAGGAATCGACCATACAGTACATCGTCCTGAGAAACGTTAGGCTCCTGAGCATAGTTGGGAGTGCACGTCTAATGCAGGGGTATGCATCAGCATTACGATACAGCAAAACATGACTTGTAAGAGAAGATATTATTAATATACCTGGAACTCGGCATTGATTTGGGGGTTCTGTGAGTTGGAGCTGTATGCGACCTCGCCATGTCCATTGAAAAAGTAAGGCTTTATGACGACTACGGTCTTGTTGTTTAACGGCATGTCCTAGCGGCAAACGCGATTGGTACTCACTGTTTTTCGACGCGTCTGCAAACTCGTTCGTGGACAAGGGGCCTGAACGGATTGTTGTGCATTTAGCCTTCGAAGCATCCGGACCGGATGCAGCGTTAGCCGAACTGAGCCCCAGAAACACGACGCAGAGCAGAGCGGAGACAACCATGCTTTGGCCCGAAGGATTGAGGGTAGCAGCAGGGAGGCAGGTGAGGGGGATGGTGCTAGAATTTGGCGAAATGTGAAATCTATTTATAGGGAGTGCGGCGGTGCAGTCCTACGTAGACCTGGCAGTCTCGAGACCCAGAAGCATGACCTTCTCGGCTTGTTCGGTGACAAAGAACGCATCATCACCGAGGATGGGACGGGTCGATCGTGATGTCGTTGACGGCATGTATGGGGGCTGTGAGCGCAGGATCTGTTCACGTTAGCTTACAGGCTCGAAATCCACGACCAGGTGTCGACGGGGTGCCGGTTCCAAGCTCAGTTCCCCAGGTGAATGCAATATGGCGTGGATGGTAAGGCACGCCGCGCCGGGCATTCCACGAAGTTCAGGGTCTGCTGTTGAAATTGGGGCGCGCTCTTTGGTCAACTCCAAATTTTATTCAACGTTATTACCGTCCAATAACGATGTGTGTAAAAGTACACTTCAACTTGAGCCACCGGCCGTGTCATCCTCTTCCCCCGCATCCACGTCCTCTTCCTCCATGTCTTCATCCTCTTCCTCGGCCAAGCTCTCCTCCGAGTAGCGCTCTTCCTCTAAACCGCCTTCTTCCGTATCGCTCTCTCCCTCCGAACACTCTACTTCCTCTGTGTCCAGATAAATATGTAACGAAGGTCTTTCGTCCTTGAGATCCTTCAACGCTTCCCAGGAATAGGGGTCAAGCTGCCGAATCCAAGGTAATTACACCTCCTGGAGCATAGGACAGCAAGATGTCTCCAAGAGCTCCCTGGCGAACCCAAGGGGGAAATCAACCCATCCGTAGAAATCGTCCGGTAATATTTCGAGCTTTTTGAGGTTGTCTAGCTTGTCTATGTGAGTAATTAGGTCTTCCAGGATCTTCGGCTTGAGCCCTTCTAGCTTGAACTTTTCAAGAGTGTGGTTGTGGAAAACCGCACCCCAGTCAATGGACCGAACCGAAGTATCCCACGCAAAGCGCCCCACCCCAAACTTGGCAGGTCGAGTACTCGGAATAGCTCGTCCAAAGTATATAACGATCGAACCTTCCACAGGGGCAACTTTTCCAGCTTTGGGAGTGGGATTGAACATTCTAGGTGCGCTATAGATGAGTACTCGGATCCTAGCCAGAAATTGCAATTGTCGAACAACAACTTGACAAGGTTTGAGACAAGACTGAGTAGGGGGAATAGTAGCGTTCCCAGTTCAATATAAATACGCTTGAGGCCAAGTTCCTGCAATAGTGGCAACGAGGAGATGTGTGTAAGGTGATCTAGAGACGGGGCAACCTGTTCTAAGCGGAGACAACGAAGTATCTGGGAATTTGGGAGATGCAAGCGCAATGCGTTGTTTGGTTTAGCATCGTCAGGATCAAATCAATCTATAGCGACGGCGATAGTAATTTTTTGAAAGATCCCGTGATGACCAGCGTCGATCACGCTATTGAGAGTACAGTCATCTATAGGAGGACCCCCGGCTGATATAGGAAATGTCGGGTCCGGGGCGGGTAAAAAGCTGCGGTTGAGAAGAAAAAAATTGGGTATTTGGCGGATAAAATCAGTGCCTGGAGCCTTCGCGGGCGGGTCCTGAGACGGGTAAAAAGTAAGGCCCACACAGTTCTGCCGGATCCGGTTGGGTAAAATGTGATGTTAAGCCTAAATGTTCCAGTGATTAGATGGGGTTCTTCGGAACCTTGAACCACGATCTAAGCAACAACAGGTAACGAGTGCCAAATTGGGGTCCACTTGTACGAGAGGATTGCATGAGAGTGATATGCCTTGTTATATATGAAAGTGTCGTAGTAACGGTGCCGGGGCGTACACAACATTTGGAAGGTTTCAGGGACTGGGTTTGCTCAGTGTTCGAGTGGCGGGGAACCGACATAGCCAGCGTTACTTATCAATTTTTGGCTTCAGGATCCGGGACGGGTAAAATAGGACCCCCGGCTGCTGTAGGAAATGTCGGGTCAATTGCCGGATTTTACCCGCTGTGTAACCCAACCGTGTTTGACCCTAAATTCAATGTATTATCAAAAGAATTTCTTCGCTGCGCATATAAGGCTCTTTTTTTCTACCAAGGAATACATTTTGTTAGCCCTCCGTTCGGAACCTTGTTGGCGGATTGTTGTGAGTCGTGAATACAAACATCAGCGACCGCCAGGAGATATGGGTAAAACGGTGTACATAGCGTCGAGCTGATTCACGGACAATGGCATGGAATTCGTTGCCATGAAAATGCTACCAAAGGCACACACCTAGATAGGTAACGCTGGCTATGTCGGTTCCCCGCCACTCGAACACTGAGCAAACCCAGTCCCTGAAACCTTCCAAATGTTGTGTACGCCCCGGCACCGTTACTACGACACTTTCATATATAACAAGGCATATCACTCTCATGCAATCCTCTCGTACAAGTAAGTGGACCCCAATTTGGCACTCGTTACCTGTTGTTGCTTAGATCGTGGTTCAAGGTTCCGAAGAACCCCATCTAATCACTAGAACATTTAGGCTTAACATCACACTTTACCCGACCGAATCCGGCAGAACTGTGCGGGCCTTACTTTTTACCCGTCTCAGGACCCGCCCGCGAAGGCTCCAGGCACTGTTTTTACCCGCCAAATACCCAATTTTTTTCTGCTCAACCGCAGCTTTTTACCCGCCCCGGACCCGACATTTCCTATATCAGCCGGGGGTCCTGTCCTGCCCCCTCACCTCATCTCGGATCCTCTGACTTGCGCGACGGCGACAGACGATGGGCAAGAAGGAAAAGGTCGAGTTCGCTGCACGCCGAAAGGCCTACGTTGAACGCTATGGACCCCAAGTCTCCCTACCCCCCGGCCTTACTCTTCCGCCAGGTATCCACAATCATAGGAACAACTGCTTTCTGAACTCGACGCTGCAGTCGGCAAGTGGTTTGCTCTAGCAAGGTGCCGAGTGCTAACGGGCGGAACTCCAGCTGACGGCCACCCCACTTCTTCGTGCGCTGCTCACGTTCACGCCTCCCCCCGACTTGGAGCACGAACGAGACCTCAATCCCGCTCGAAGTCCAGCTCTGACGAACAACCGCGGGCCGCCAGGCGTCCGACGAGGCTGGGAACCTGGCATGCCCATTTGTGACGCATTCCTAAGCTTCGAGGACGAGGCCATTGATGCTCGACAAGTGGGCAAGTCGAACCTGGATCCAAGGTATGTCGCATGGTCTGCCCAGCTGAAACCGCCGCTATCACCGTGCTAATGCTGTGGAAGAGAGCTGCTGGGTCAAATTGGAGCCAAGTACGATCAGTATCTTGGTGTGCGTTTCGGATCCCGGTCAATGCTCTTGAGATTGGTCGCTCATCTGCTGTGCTGTGTAGAATCGACAGCAAGACGCCCACGAGCTGCTGAGGCATTTGCTAGACGGAATGCACATGGAAGAGATGGATGTACGTCCCCTGCATGATTGTGGCCCCGCCGCGTCCCACCGCAGTATTTGGCTGACCGAGCTGCCCTCTGTAGATCATCAAGAGACGTAACCCGCCACCCCCGAAATCCAGGTCCAAGTCCAAGCTTTCCCGGCCATCCTCTCCTGAGCGCTCGGATTCTAACAAGCCGCCTACGCCACCCAACTCTGGCGGTCCAGACACACTTCCCGCGCACGATGCACCACCAGACCCGACGGCGGCATCTGTGCCAGAGGATTCGCCCATGCCGTTCACGCATATGGTTTTTGGCGGCACGCTGGCATCGATACTGGTTTGCGAGGGATGCAAACATGTGAGTGATTCGCCAATGATTTCCCCAAAATCGAGTTTTGCATCTCCGGGTTTACTTCCCGTTTCCGACCGACCCCCGGGCTGATCATTTTACCGCAACAGATCTCGCATACCTACGAGGACTTTCTGGATTTGTCTCTGAGCATAAAACCTGAGGATGCGCGGGAGAGAAAGGTAAACATTTATCATCACCACCCACACGTTCGTGCATCCAATAATATAACTTTTTGTGTATACCCCAATCTAGCGAGACACGTCCAAGTATTTCCGCAAATTTCGAAAAGGCACCCCCCCGCTTCCCACACGTACACCCCCACCGACAATACTCACTATGCAACCAGCGATACCGTTCCCGAGCACCGAAACAGACGTCTCCAGCACTGCGGTTTCCAATAATCCCAGCACGATAGACGTCCACATAAACCGCGTGGGCGGGGTCGAAGTGACACCAAGCGGCTTGGCGATTGGAAGCGAGAAAGACGATAGACGCGTATCGGCTGGGTCTGCGCAGGGGCTGGCTGCGTCGGATGGGGAGATAAGTACTGTAAGTTGAGCCCACCCCGTATAATACGGTCACTTATGCATTTCTCTGGGCGATCAGGATGATTCCCGTGCAAGCGGCGGATGCCTGCGAATAGGACGTAGAGTATCGTTGCAGGGGCGGGAGAAAAAAGGCAAGGACAAAGAGAAGAGTAAAGAGCGGGCAAAGGACAAGGAGCGACCTAGCGACAAGAAGGATGACAAGGCGGGAAAGGATACCGAAGATGAGCGGGATAAGACGTCTAGGTCGTGTCCCCCATCTCCGGCTATTGCTCCGGCGTTGATGGAACCTAATTCGAGTGAGTATCTCGTTTATAAATTAGTCTCTTGACAAATAACAAGTTTTGAACTTGTGTAGGTTCGGCGGCAGTGTCCCGGTCACAATCTCCGTCGCGCAAGGACGAAGCAGCATATCTGAAAAAAGTGTTGGCGGATGTGGGTGCCCCGCCTACGAATCCGCTTGCCTTGGTAAAAGGGGCGGCCGATGGACTAGGAATGCTCAAGGGTGGGTGCTGTCCTGCGTGCTTGCAGCGGATTCTTAAAAATACATTTCATCTAGATCCATTTGCCCGCCCATCTATGGATGATGTCTGGCTCAAGCTCAGTTCCGGACAAGGTAGCATACCAGATGCACTCCGCAACTTTACCGCCGTCGAGGTCCTCGAAGGCGACAATGCGTTTGCGTGCCGAAGATGCTGGAAGATTGCACACGGGATCCCACTCGGACGTGCACGCCAAGGAGCACCAGACGTAAACAGAACCAAAGGCGGACAGCCCAGCAAAGAGTCGGTTGGAACGACCGCCGCGTCCGATTCTTTACACGACTCGGACTCGAGTTCCGATGAAGGTTCACTGTTGCCCCCTCCACCACCTGGAGTCCCACTCCGACGAGCCTCGACGAGCGGCGTTGGCTCTGGTTCTGAGCAGTGGGCTCGCGATACGGTGTTGCGGCGTCCGAGTTCTCCGCCGATAGTCGAGGACGGGGCGCTTACGATGAGAATCCCGACGATTGGAATGGCGTCTCCCGACGCGGAACGCGCGCGGCCGTTCCCAGCGAGTCCTCCACCTGCATCTCCCGTCTTGGCGCCAACGTCCACGCAAGAGTTGACAGAGACGGGCTCGTCGGGTGTCACGCTCGAGCCGACTGCTCCGACTAGTGAACTCGGGCCGATTATCGCTGCGCCTGTGCCTCGTACGCCTATCACGCTGCCCACGACGCTTCCTCCCAAGCCAAACGCATCGTTGACGGCTATCCCCCGGTCACAGCAGTATATCCACCGACGCGCGCTCAAACGATACCTCATCGCTACCCCTCCCCCCGTACTCGTCATCCACCTAAAACGATTCCAACAAGTTGCCGGCGCTTGCACATTTTTATTTGGAAATCTACGCAAGTTGGATGATTTTGTAGCGTTTCCCGAGGTGATTGATATCGCGCCGTTTGTTGCTCCGAATCGAGAGGAATATGGCATGGGGCGAGCGAAAAAGACGGGTGCGGCGCGTGCGAATGATAAAGTAACTACGGATGGGCCTAGGTTAGGGTGGTTTGGTCGAGGAAAGGAAGAGGAAAAGGCGGTAAAGTACAAGCTGTATGCGGTGGTTGTACATATTGGGTCCATGGTAAGTCTTGTTCCGAGCCGAGTGTGACGTCTGAAACTGACAGGGGTACAGCTCGACGGTCATTATATTGCCTACATTGCGCTTCCTCCTGTCCCCCCTCTTACGCCAGATGGTGAGGACGCACCGGCTGTTTCCGAAGACCCAGCGGCAAACAAAAGCGGAGATGCGAAAGATAAAGAAGGAAAAGACAAGGACAAGCGACAGTGGGTGTATATCAGCGATACCACCGTGCGGCCGGTTTCGTTTGAAGAGGTATCCAAGGCAAAGGCGTATCTGTGCTTTTACGAGCGGTTCTACGATTAGATTGTTTTGCAGACGATATCATATAACTAATTGATCTAGCCCAAATGTATAATGTTGATTGTATCGAGATTATACTGTATTTTAGGTACAATTAGACGGACAGTAAACGTTGTTCCAATTATACCTCTCCCAGTACCTGTAGCGATTCCTGGGTGTCAGCACTGCTGCTGTTGCGGAGAGAATGATGCCAGGAAGATATTCAATCGGGTACTAAGATAAAATTTGAGCTTGGTAGTGGCCATTGTGTCGCATTGTCGGAGTGTTCGTGAGCTTGCCAAGCCACAAACTGCCAATTGGCTAACAGAGCCAAACATACGACACGACACGAGCACGGCCGAGGCCGTTCGACTTTTATATAATCGAATGACCCGAAGATGAATGCTACGCCTGGACAGGTCATTGAAACATCTTGATTTGAGCTCGCATCGGAGAGCTACCAGCCGCGGGAAGGTGCTAGAGCCATCCATTTGAGGCCTTGTGGACTCCCTGGGAGCTCCCTCAGGGACTTTACAGGGAGTCCTTCATGGACTCTACAAGAGTCCATTTTTCGCTCATTATACTGGTTGGTAAAAGGCGCATATATTCGGTCAAAAACATCAATGCGACAAGCATCGGCACAAGTAACATCGGCATCGTAAGCATCATTGTTGTAAAATATCAGCATCGTGAGGGTAAAAAAGAAAAAAGAAATAGACAGGAAAAAAGCGGCCACACACGGGAGAAGATTCGTGCACGTCGCCTAGCATACGCCTCAGTTCTTGCTGGTGATTGTACGATCACGAGTTGAGCGACAAGTGGGCTCTTTGGCCAGCTTAGCCTACAAGGTGCATGCACATTAGAAAATTCCAACATATATGCGTGGTTCCTTACCTGAGCAGCCTGCTTGCCTTGCACCTTCTTCCCTGCTGCACTTGCATTGCCTCAGCATCCCTCCCCTTGGTGACATATTTGCCCTTCCCAGTACACTCTCCTTCGGCAACAGCTTTACCCTTCCCAACGGCCTTACCATTGCTGCCCGTGCCAGCCTTTGCCCCTTGCTTATTCGCCCCAGCTTGCGTGCCACTGGTGCCTCTCTTGCTAGTCGTGCACACTGGTCCCTCGTCTGTGTTGCCCTCATCCGGGTTGCTTAAGTCGCTCTTGTCACCGTCGACAGGCTCAGGTTCGGGTTCGGGTTCGGGCACAGGCTCGGGCTCAGGCTCAGGCTCAGGCACGGCCTTCACCTTGGGCTTGGGCTTGGCTTTCGGCTTCTCCTCGGGTGAGGGGGCATTGGTCGAGGTCCGGCAGCTTTGCGACCACGGCTGGGGGTGGGAACAGGAGGGTCAGGAGTGGGGAGGGGATCAGAGGCCGGGTCGTAGTCAACTGACTGAATGAGGGGTGCTTATAATCGAGCAGAACAATAAGGTCCCGCGCGTGAGTCCAGATGTTGGTACCCAGCGTATGGAATATGTTCGTAAGAGTGGCGCGATCCGGAGTGTAAGCGCGGAATATATCGAGCCAGACCCGCATCGGCACATGTCTACTTCGTGTCAGGTGAGCCATGGCACGCTCGGTGGGAAGGAATCCATCTACATAGTCCCACAGCCTGGAGGTTGACAGTGCAATCGTGCGCCAGCGGCGAGAGACGGTGGCCAAGGTGAATGGTGTGCGGATTTGGTGATCCCAGTGTGTTGAAGCAGACTTGACATGAAGGAATATGTCAGAGAGGATTGAGCCCGGAAGAATGTCAACTGGAGCTTGCGGTGATGGGTAATTTAGGGGTTGAGACATAGTTATCACTTTGCGTGAGTGGGGAAGTTGGTGACGCGGGCGAAACCTCGAACCAGCCACCTGACTGCAACACCACACAAAGCCAAACACTCGGCGCAACGGTTGTATTCAATTTTTTGTGGGGAATGATAAAGTGACTACAAGTGGGCTAGGGTGCTTTGTTCGTGGAAATGACAAGAAAAGGATGTGAATCACAGTTTATATGCGGTGGTTATATTCGGTCCATGGTACCTTTTGTCTCAGTTAGACGTACACTCGGGTTGGGCGTGGTACCGAAGCCGACAAGGACGTTCCGCGAATACTGAATAGTGACTATAATTTCACCTACCTGCGCTTCTTCCTGTATCCCCCATTACCCCAAATAGTGAGTGCATGCCCGCAGTTCCCGAAATTTTAGCTAAAGGAGCAAAACTGGGATTATTATGTGGTCTGAATTAGGTACAATGAAACGGGCTGCAAATCCTGTTCACCGCCTCAAGAAAACCAACAACATGCACGTCAGAGATTGTCGGAACCAAAAACTAGGTGCTAAAAGCATGGCGCTAGCCATCACCCCAAAGTTCAATTCGAGTCGCTCTCCGTTTGATCCCCTAATTCTCCGCCGAGGTTCCAATAAACTCATCTTCTGTATCACCTTCCTCGTAGTTCGATCCATCCGACTCCACATAAATACTCAACGACGGTCTCGCGCCTCTAAGTTCTTCTATTATCTCCATGGACCTGTTATCGAGAGGGAAGGGCATGTTGAGATCAAGAAGCTTCGGGCATTGTGAGGTTTCTAAGAGTCTCCGAGCGAGTTGCCTGGCAAATTCATCCGGAGGAGGTTGGCCAGGGAAGAGGATGAGCGCTTGAAGTTGGGCTAGCATATCTATGTGGGAAAGCAGCCCCATCAAGGCCTCGGAAGTGAGCCCGCCTAGCCGCAGATATTGCATTCCGCGACAGTGGCAGATAGCATTCCAGTCGATGCCTGTCCAATGAGAGTTTGAATTGGCGGCAAACCTGAGGTGTCGGAGGTTGGGCATGTTGAGCGTCTGAAATGTTATGTTCAAGCCAGCCACCCCGCCGGTGTTATGCAAAGTCAACCGTTCCAGCTTTGGTAGCAAAATCGAGTGTCTTGAACGCGGTGTGGGAGTGCTAACGTCGGGTCCAGGCAGAAGCCAGGAACCATCGAGCGATAAATACGTGAGGTTTGGGGCTAAATCCAGTAGAGGAAACAACGAATCTGGCAACCCAACGTCAACAAATTCGAGCTCGACACACTCTAGCTCTAACAATGGGGACGAATGGGGTCTTGAGATCGGAGGTAGGCCAACACAACATAAGCTGATCATGCGAAGGGTTTGAGATTGTGGGATACACAAGTGTGGTTGATCAGGTCCTGTGTCCATAGCGACAAAATAATCCATAACGCGAATAGAAATAGTTTGGAAAATGCCTGCAGGGTTGGCATTAATCGCGCTATTCAAGGCGTCTACAACCGGGCCACTGACTCCAGGAGCCTCGGAGCCAAATCCGATATCTAGGTGTGCCACGCGAGTCCAGTTGTGCTTCTCTCCCAGTATCCGTAGTGATTCTTGAATATCGACGTTGCAGGCTTTCCCCAAAATGAGGTCAACTTCGATTGGTAGATTTTTGCTTCGCGCCAGATGGGTCGCAAGGTGTCCAGACCGAAGCGAGAGATTGACAAAGTCCCATAGTCTGGATGTCGATAGCGCTATCGTGCGCCAGTGACGAGAGACGGAAGCTAGGATATACGGAACACGCGTTTGTTGGATGCCACCCCACTCTACACTAATCCTCCAGTCGCGACAGACGGTAACGAATATGCCAGAGAGAACATGCTCGGGAAGGCGGTTAATTGGGGTAGTTATATAATATAACGAGGAAAACTGGGTTTGAGCCATGTGGTCGTGGTCGGAGCGCGACGCAAGCGCTCTGACTGCGACGGATCAGACATACAGAAACATACAGAGACAAACTGAAGTATCTTATATGACACCAACTACACTTGTTTGCGAGGTTACTTCAAGCACATGATGCGCCCGCACTGAACGGTTTTGGATAGCAATTATATTTCTCTCGCAAGGTCTGAGGGTTGTACATATCAAGCCGGTTGAGTAGTGTCTCCAGCTCCGAATATGCAGTACCGACACACAAGATCAAGTATCCCCCTGGCGTTGGTAGTTATGGGACACGCTTCTAGAGCAAGCACTAATAACCATTCGCCCATATAAACTCAAGTAA
>WSTG01000986.1:0-12293 GCA_019616325.1 Ceratobasidium sp. 394
CGAGATTCCGCCGAGCACAAAGACGTCGTCGTCGACGCGTCGCCCTCGCTCGAGTCCAACATCGGTGGCCAGTTTGACGCGGCCCGCACCCGGCGTCTGTTGCGCAAGATGGACTGGAACATTGTTCCTTTCCTCGCGCTCCTCTACCTGGTGAGCAACTTGCTTTGTCTGAAACTTTTTTCGCTCACATCTCCACAGCTCTCTTTCCTCGACCGTACCAACATCGGCAACGCCCGTCTAGCAGGTATCGAGGCCAGCCTGGGCATGAACAAGCTCTCGCTGCAGTACAACACTGCCCTTGGTAGGTGCTCACTTGGGCGTCTGAAACACGTGTTTACTGGTTTTCAGCCATCTTTTTCCCATTCTATGTTGCGGCTGAAATCCCGTCGAACATGATGCTCAAGAGAACCCGCCCGAGCCTTTGGTTCGCTATCATGTGAGTATATGCTCTCGCATCTCGTCATTTATCTGATCTCTGTTGTCAGCATGGTGGCTTGGGGGTTGTGCATGACCTTTATGGGCTTTGTCACCAGCTATCCCGGTCTCCTGGTCGCCCGTGCCTTCCTCGGTATCGCCGAAGGTGGTCTCTTCCCCGGTGTCACCTTTTACATCACCGTAAGTCGATCCCTGACCTGTATGCACCCAATCTTATTCGGATCCAGATGTGGTACCGCCGTCATGAATGCGGTCTCCGCATGGCCATCTTCTTCAGCGCCGCAACCGCCGCCGGAGCCTTTGGCGGTCTCCTCGCGCGCGGCATCTCCGAGATGAACGGTCTGGGCGGTAAAGCCGGCTGGGCATGGATCTTTATCCTCGAAGGCTTGCTCACGCTCATCGTCGCTTGCATTGCGTTTTTCGTCATCAACGATTATCCCGAGACCGCGCGCTTCTTGAGCGAGGAGGAGCGGACCGAGGTCGTGCGCCGCTTGCGCGAGGACCGGTCTGCGCTTGCCGACGAGTTTGGCATGCGCTACTTTTGGGACGCGATCAAGGACTGGAAGATCTGGGTGCACAGTGAGTCTTTCGAAGGTCTTCTGTAACTGAGATTGATGTCAGTGTAGTGTTCATTACGATCGGCATCTACACCCCGCTTTATTCCTTCTCGCTCTTCCTGCCGACGATTATCAAGAACATGGGGTATACAAATGAGAAGTCGCAGCTGATGACCGTGCGTATAACCTAACTATCCTTATTACCTCATCTAACACCCCCACCTAGGTCCCTCCGTACGTCGCCGCCTGCATATGCACCATCGCCGCCGGTAAAATCGCCGATACGCACAAGAAACGTGGACCATACATGATCTTCTTCTGCCTGCTCGCCATTGTCGGCTTCACCATGCTCATCTCAACTCAAAAGCCGGCTGTTCAGTATGCTGGGACTTTCTTGGCCGCCATGGGCGTGTACCCCAACGTCCCGATGGGTGTCGCCTGGAACGGCAACAATATTGGTGGAAGCACCAAGCGCGGTGTCGGTCTCGCCATGCACGTCGGGTTTGGTAACCTTGGAGGCGTTATTGGCGCGTTCATGTGAGTCTTGTGGTTGCATATATGCGCGATGGAGGTGTTGATTCTTTGTTATAGCTACCGCTCGCGTGATGCGCCTCACTTTTACCCAGGCCACGGCACACTCATCGCGACACTCTCCATGTCAGCCATGCTCTCGCTCTTCATGACGACCTACCTCTCGCGCGAAAACGCTCGTCGCGACCAGGTAGCCGCCGAACGCGGCCTCCCGCTCAACGCCGAGGACTATACACCCGAGATGCTCAGGAAGGAGCGCGACGACGGCGACTATGCGACTTTCTACAGGTACACTACGTAAATTGACTGGGACATGTTTTTTCATACTGCCTGGGACTCGGGGTTCGAGATGTGGCAGATGTACTTTGTCTTTCCTTTTTTTCTCGGGACTTGTGTGTTGTTGCGGGGTATATGTAGATGGTGATCTACTTGAGTGTACGGTTTTCTGTTGTATGCAACAATGCGAGCTGTTGGCACCAAATATACGCGAGAGAATGAGTATTCTGGGCACAAGGAACTAGAGGGTGCATTTAGTGCAGAGATACCCCATGGCCATCAATCACACTTGGGATAGTCCAAGCGATTACTGCACTCGATTCGCTCTATACTTAGATTCATACGAGCCGATTGGTGGCAGTTCAGCTGGGAACCCGGGATCTAGTTACTGCTATGCTCGGACACATTCGCAATCATCGCCCAACTTGAGCTTAACCGGACAGCGATAACAATTTATCTTGTCAAGATTACAACTGGGTGTAGATTATCGATAACGGGGCTTCCCTGTTTGGTGGTGGTGGTGGTCTTTCTGATTCTTCAACATCTGTTCATTGTTTTTTCTGCACCCCCTTGTCCAAACCCTTAGCTTCGACCACGTTCGCTTTATATTCCAAGCTCCACGGGCGATGACGGCTAGGCCACGTCCCCCTACTTCTCCTTTAACATGAGCATCCTTCCTCGCGAAACGTTGCTCGAGTACCCGGACCTCTATGTCGTGAATTCCCAGCCTGGATTTTTCATGTCCGGCCTCAAGTCGTTGGTGGTAAGCAACTCGTTCCAGTGCGATACTCTCGGCGCTGATATGTCACCTTGGTATTCAGACCTTTGAGCCTGGCCAACTTATGACATATCTTACAGGGTGGACCAAGTGCCCTGAAAAGACTTGGTCCTCTGTTCAGTGTGGGGTCGGCGCAGAAGATCATATCGAGCTCAACTCTGTGTACGTGTTCAGTAGGTGTCCGTCCATCCGCTTAGCTTACCGCGTGTTTCTGATCAGACCCCAGTGAACCATTCATGCGCTCCAAATGTTGTCGTGGATCTCAGCTCTCCGAACCACTCAGAGTGGCATGTACGCGCGCTCAAGAAGATCAACCCTGGAGACGATATTTCATTCTTCTACCCGTCGACCGAATGGGACTCGCCCCAGCCGTTTGATTGTAGATGCAAAGCCCAGGTAAGCAATTTTTGCGGTAGTCTCAAGAGGCTGATGGAAGTGAGGCGGGTAGAACTGCGTGGGGTACTATGCGGGCTCGAAATACTTGAGCCGCCAGCAGGTGGAGGAGAGGGGGTTTATTAGTCCATGGGTTTCGCAGTTAATGCGTGAGCGTGATGCGAATAAGGATTTGAGAGTCGCCGCCTAGGAATTCGTGTTGTAATGAATCTATCAACATGTCAAAATAAATAGACTGGTAATACATTGAACCTAGAAAGCCTACCACTTGCCCCTTAACGCAGCGTGGTTCAAGACCTTGATTAGGAGGACAGACCTCCGAACACTTTCGCAACGATTTCCTGGAGGCGCATTGAGTCAGCCACCAAAAACCCTCCGAAATACTCTGGAACCGGTCGAGCGCTTATATTCTGCCGAAAAAGGAAATTCGGATAAGTAGAAAAATGCGAGTCAAAAGTGCGCTCTAGGCGACGGTTCTTGTACACTATATGCTGCCTACATGCATTGTCTTGTTAACTGGCTCAAACCCACTTTGATCTCGTTCAGGTCCCGAGCCAAAGCTGCAGGTGAAAATAACGCGTACTGACTCAAATATCCGTACGCCAACCTAGGATGTATGCCAACATGGGGTGCGTGGGGTGCGTGGGTGATTAAATTTACGCGCGCGAGAGGAGTTGGGATCAATTCTGGGCACAAAGAACTAGAGGATGCGTGTCTAGCACAGAGGCCATTGCGCCTTGGATCGTCTGGGCAATCACGTTCGATTCACTCATTTTTGAATACAACTTTTAGCATCTCGACCGCCGCCACATAACTACTGTGCTTAGCCTCGCCATCAGATGTGCCCCCCTGTGCTTCCTTGTCCCATCCATGCAACATCCCGGGCATATGTCTCCGCACAACCTTGACACCGCCCTGCTCCAGCCTATCTGCCAACGCAATACCCTCGTGCTGCAACGGATCAAGCCCGCATGTAGCGATAAAGACGTGCTCTGGGAAACAGGAAATAGGGGTGTTGATAGGCGATAGTCGTGGATCGAGCATATTTGTGCCTGGCGGCATATAAGCGTCGCTGAAGAACTGGATCATGAATGGCGGTAGAGGGTTTCTGGCGTCTTTGGGTTGTGGGCGTTTTGTGCCTTGGGAAAGGTCTGCGACTGGGTAGAATGCTATGGCAGCTGGAACAAGTGTTAATACCCTTAATAGGCCGATGAGCTGAAGTGATACCTTTTAGAGTGCCGGGCGGTTGGCTTGCACCCGATGTCAATGCAAGGTTACCTCCCGCCGAAAATCCTCCGATTGCTAGTCTTGAAGTATCAAAGTAGCCTTCCTGGTTCTTGACTACATGGGTGATAATATCCTTCACATCGTCTGGCGCAGCAGGAAACGGCCACTCGGGTGCTAAACCATGACCGGATATATGAAACCTACGAGACCGAGTATCACAAACACTTACCCTTGGCGTAATCACAATCCAAGACGAGAGCTCCCGTCTGGTTACTCACAAATCGACAAAAGTCGGCATCGGTTCCGAGCGCCGGGATAGTAAACGCAGAGCCTAACCATCCAAGTACGCCTCTTAAAACTCGCATATTCCGTCGAGATGCTCACCATGAAGATTCATGTATACCGGTACCGGATACTTCTTCCTCGCATCGAACCCGTCTGGTTGAAATACATTGATCTTGATATTGCGGCGCGAGGTGCTTGAGAGTATGTTAAAGCTGCAATTAGGTGGAAATTTGGTAAAGTGGGGTGGGGTCCCGAGGATCCGTCTGAAGCACCATACGATGCGGACGTTCGCGCGTAGAAACCAAGCTATGAGCCTCAAGCGGATTCCCTGGAACACTTGCATAATAAGGACCCAAGGGCTACAGTAAATCACGTGCCGAGGGAGTCGCGGCGGCCGCGGCCGGTTTCGGCAGATCGGTGCTTGGCAGCTCCAGAGGGTAATCAAGTACAAATACAAGTAAGACGAAGATCACTACATGGGTCCCTAGCCCGGGCCGGCAATCACATAAACACGGGTTCCCTTGGAAAGAGTCCAGGATACGTACGGAACAGCCCTCTGCTCTTCACTCTGTACTCCATACCACTCCCTATCAACTGTGGAATACAAGTTTCAGCATCTCCACAGCAGCTTCATACGAGTTATGCCTAGCCACACCCCCGTGCGTTCGCTCCTTTGCTTCCTTGTCCCACCCGTGAACAACATTGGGTAAGTCCTGCAATACGACATTGATACTGCCCCGCTTGAGTTTCTCTGCAAGCGCGACAGCTTCATCGCGCAACGGGTCGTAGCCGCACACGGCGATAAAAACGTGTTTTGGGAAAGACGAAAATGGGACGTTGACGGGGGATAATCGAGGGTCTGACAAGTCGGTTCCTGGAGGGCAGTAGCAGTCGTTGACTAGCTTGGTAAACGACGGAGTTGAGAGTGGGTTTTGCCCCCCGTCTGGGACGTCTGGCTGTGGTCGGTCGGTTTGGCTCAACGTAAAATCTGCTGGTGGGTAAAACGCTACAATCCCTGGAGCAAGAGGCATATTAGGCGAACGAGTTCGGCGGGAAGGGGCATAGCTCGACCTTTTACAGTATCCTTGGGTTGGTTGGCAACTGCGGTCAAGGCGAGCCCGCCTCCTGCTGAGAAGCCTCCAACCGCAATCCTAGACGTATCATAATAGCCTTCTTTGTTGTCAAGGACGTGAGAAATGGCATCTTTGACGTCTTCCGGAGCAGCAGGGAATGGCCATTTGGGGGCTAAGATATCACTGGTTCATGAGCGGGTCTAGAGTTATTACAGGTCGACTGCAGAGAAACATACCTTTGGCATAATCACAATCCAAGACAATAGCTCCAGTACGGTTGCTCACAATTCGGCAAAAATCACCATCCGTCCCCAGGGCGGGTATGATAAATCCAGAGCCTGCATACACCCATGTAACCACTAGCTAAACAATCGCTGAAATGCGGGAGGCTCACTGTGAAAATTGATATACACCGGGTGGCTCTTCCGCGGCCCCTTGTTGAAATCGATTGGTTCATACACATTGACCTTAATTTTTCGTGAAGAGGTGCTCGAGCTGATGCTAAAGCTCCGGTCGGGCGGAAAATGCGTATAATAGGGACGGGTGCCAAAGAGAGCTCGGAGGGACGAGACGATGTGCAAGCGGACACGCAGCAGAAAGACAATAAGCCTCAGACGAAGTTTCTCGAGCAGTCCCATGTCGAGAGTTCAGGCCCAAGCACAGGGGAAGGACCCGTCTTATATGTGTGGAACCGTGTGTAAGAACTTTCGTAGCGGTGATCAGAGGCTCTCGAGTCGCTTCGATTCGTAAGAGGCCCGGGTGCTTCATGTGGCGTACTTTGGCGGGTGTTCATTACCCGACACACACTGCCTTGTTGAATGGCTTGGTCATTCTTATAATTAGATCGGTCAGGAACATTGAGCCCATTTTTTAAATTTCACCACCATGGTTGTTGGAGTCAACGACCGGGCCGGGTTATGCTTGGCGTGTGCGACTACCCTCGGCCTCCTCGGATTGATCTGCAGGTTCCTGTCGTGTCTGGGCTTCTGCGACTGCACACGGGGACAAAGCGGTATAACGACCCTTTACGAGGGATAAACATTTATTCGCTGGCGCATACATGGCATATACCCATTGGGCGATACGCCTCCAAGGACAATTATTCCAACCTGGGACCGATACTCCTCCGTTAGTTGATTTGTCGCGCCTTCATTCGCTTGTTCCCGTCTCCGGCCGGTCCTGGGCCACCTTGTCTCATCGGTATAGAATCTCAAGTATGTTCTTCGCCATCATATCTCATTGGTGTCTTCGCAAATTCGACTGTCATGCAACAGGTCACGTTCGCATAAGGCAGCAGCGCTTCACCCGAGAATGCGGAGACAGGTCACTGTGTAGGGGTGGGGGGTATGCGCGGGGGTGTAAGCATCACACAACTAGAGGGCTGCCGAAAGTTTGAATTGACCGGGCGGGGTTTTGGCACGTTCAGGTGAGGTCTGGGTTAGGATTGGCGGTTAGGCAGAAATGCGTGGCGGCTAAACGCGTAGGGTGATTACAGCTTGCCATTCATTTTTCATTGACCAACGTTTTGAGCGGGACAGTGGTGCTGACAACGAGTGCAAGTCCGCCAACTGGGAGCCGCCTGCGAAAATTCGGACCGTGATGATAGTCCCCTCCCCCCATTGGATCAGCCGGAAACGAGGTCGTGAATACCTTCGTGTGGTGCGCGGAGAGGGTGTTCTGGGCCGAGGCCAACACGAGGAACTAACAATATGGCGGTTGGACAACGGGCATACCTAAAGCGTAGTTCCAATCTAACGCACAACGTCTAGAGAAAACACGGCGTCGGATTCGAGGTGCCCCCTAAAAAATAAATTCAGAGCCCGGACCAGAAGTATGGCGAGTTAAGCAACCATCGAGCAAAGAGCGACAGAGAACGGTTGTAGCCCCTAAAAGAGAAGCTACTATCGCAATTCATTAGAACCCGGGAGGTTGGAGCCAGGAGTGTGCGAAAACGATTGAGCAATACATTGGTTATCTCGGGGGTGACGTCGGAGGCGTCAATGGACATCTCGGTGGCCCGGTCATGGGGACAAGCTTCAGTTCCCTAGATACTGGCACTCAACTATAGCGTGGTAGGAAGCAGTTTCTCAGAAATTAACTTGGGCTGACTGAGGCAGGACGTTGCGGCGATTGTGGGCGGTGGAAGTCGATTGACATTGAGAAGAGGTTTGTTGCTGAAGCCCTCGGAAACACCCGCGGCCATCACACAACATGGCTGATGTGGCTCTGGCATTCATCGCCAGCGCTCGGTGCGCTGTAATGTGCTTGCCCCAGCAGAACGTAGGCTTGTAAGCGCGTGTATGCATAGTTCAGATCTGTTGACTTGGATCCCACACCTGTCGTCGTTGGGAGGGAGAACTTGCGGTACAAGTCTGTGGTGTGCCGCATTCGGCTGCAATAATCAAGTTTGAACTTGCGAGCACATTCGGGACGTTTCATACGGATTCAACAATTCAGAGTTCCGTGTTCACATTGGAATAGTAGCTTCCTACATTTGCTAACCTCTGAAGGGTGTGGCTGAGAGGTCTGGGATAGGTGCCCATACAAATAACAAAGAGTCAAGGCATCCACCGCTATAAACGAGCGTATCTTAGTATATGCGCCGTTGAAACATTGCTGAAGGTACCTTTTGCCAACTAGGTAATAAAGTCTCATACCAGGGGGTGCCGTGTGGCCGAAAGCCACAGGAAATGGTTTAGTCTCCCCAAACAGCGGGCTCGTGCGTTCTAGAGTTCACGAAACTAGTGTTGAAATTCGGAGCACATATCTCTGGAAGATACGCACTGTTTGTTGTAAATTGAATCTGACGGATGCAACCATCATGTGTTCCCTTGACTTGCACTATGAACTCATTTTTGTCGAGTTCGAATGATGCCCTACGCTCGCCGGCACCCTGTGTCCCACGGACACTAGTCTCGGCTCCCACAACCCCGGATGGTCCGTTCCAGATATAGCTCGTCTGGGATCGGAGGTATACGAAGAGGTTAGAGTTATCAAGTCAAAATACCTAGTGAGAGCTGTATACGCAATACCTACCTGAAAGTTTACCACGGGACCTAAGCCTCCGTCACGCAACGTAATTCGGGATAAGCGCGCCGTGTACGGATCTCCAATGTATTCCAAGTCGTTGAAAACTGGGCTATGCCGGCTGCCTGCAAAAGACGTTTGAGTTGGCCAGCGATTCTTGAGTTCAATGTCGTTGCGCCAAACAGCCTGTCGGACAACATGAGATTGTGCATAACACGACAGCTGAGACAACGGACCTGCAGTCGAGTTATGCCGGTAGCATCGTAAGACCCGGTCAAGCCTGCAAGTACACTGGTATAGTTGCTGAGCATTTGAGGCGGATCCGTTTCGCACCCGGCTACCCTGTTGCCAAAATGCGAAGACATCTGGCCAGTATTCTTCACGAACCGAAGTCCCTTGATCCGTTGCGAGTCAGCCCAAACGAAGAGGTCAGTAATGTATTCGCCTAAGGGGTAATGTCAAAGTTTCGCCATCTATGCAGCGGTCATGCTTACCGTTCCCCACCAAGAAGTCATCAAAACCAGTACCCTGGCACTTTCCATATGGCCCAGCAGTGACATTGTTCTCGTAGGTGATTAATATCCCTTCAACATGTTCGCCTGCGAACCAAACCCTGATGGATCGAATGGCCCTTGGACCAGCAGCTAGATCTCCAAAACTAGTACCGGCGGTGGTGCCAACGCTAACAGAATACGAGTACAAGGTTGAAGTGGAGTACAAGTTGCGAATCTGAGTCTGGTGGTGTTCATCGAGAATGTTGATGATTGGTACGGCTCGAACAACTTTGACAATCGTCAAATTTCCAGTATCTTGCGGGATTGAGGTCGAAGCGCTCTGAAGCCAGCTTGGGTATCCACCGTCCCGAAGGGCTTGTGGGTCGCCGCCCTGGTCCGGGTATCTGGTCTAGTGATCGAATGGCGACTAGTCGCGTGACTTACTTGGGTATGCGATGCCAGTCGACGCTGAAACACATTCTTAACCCCTAATACCGCGTCGACAGTCCACGGAATATCCTGCGGGCCGGATGACCGTGATATAATTGGCCCAGAAGGCAGATTGGCCCCAGGGGACACAGTGCCAGTCGCGACCAAGGAAATGCCGACTTCAGCTACCTATGGGAATTGGGCTTGATCAGGTTTACCGTATACTCTGAACGAGGCAGACCACATACCAGTGGAATAACTTCACCCCTGCCCGACACGAAGTAATAGCCATGAGATAGTGCTGAGTCCAATCGTGATGCTTCACTCACCAGGTGTTAAAGACTTCCTGCATGGCCTTAACTTTGCCAGCGGTCGACTGAATGGCCAAAGCTTGCGATATGGTTTGTACAAACTCTTCCGTAGGATCTAGACCATGGGTCGACATGTTGATCGTAAAATGTGTCGAGACGAGGTGTCTGGACGCCCATAACGAAGTGTTGGATATATCCACGTCGCTCTGCTTTAGTATACTCCACGGACGGTCAGGAATATCGCCTGGCTTGAGCCAGCCCGCGTGATAGTAACGGGCGTCACTCTCAGTGTGAGCATACTCGTCTGAGAGAAGCTCGCGCCTGCTTGAAGTAATATATGGTGCGTCCACCCGTTTCGGTATTGCAGCCTGGTGAAGTGAGGTAATAGGACCCCTGGAGGTTAAGATAGCTCCGCGCAAGTCTGAATAATGATTTTCAAGATTAGTGTGTCGACCAATATACCCAGCCTGTGATGCTCACAGCCGATGTTTAACAACTACGGTAAAAAATCGTGAGTAACGGGTGGCGCTGCGCAAATGATAACGGCTTGCCCATTTTTCCCATTGCTCAGGGGTAAGGAGCGGCTGGGTAGACTCTTCGGCTCCCGCTCTACTAGTTTCGGTTCGACTCGGCCAGCGGTTGCATCGTAGAAGGTACTTTACTCACGGCGTGGCGTCGACATAGGGGCTGCGTATCCGGCGGTATCAGTCGCACCATCCCGACGACTACCCCCGCGAAGATGTAACTCTGCTTACCCATGGTTGAGAGAAGAAGAACTTGATGCCATTGAGAGAGAAGAATGCATATCGCGCGACGGTCTCCGTCGATGTCGGGAAGACAAATGCTGATCTGTTTTGGGAAAGGTGGGATTACGGAAGCGCCGAGATCCAAGGCGAGCAAACAAAGTGGCTGAAAATGTGGCTACTTATTGTTGCACGTCAATTACGCCACGCAAAATGGAAACTAATTTCGGCCTACAAGTCTCTATGTGATGGTGTGCGCTTTTGTAGAATTATAGCATATTACGGACACCCCTTGGTATTTTTTTATCGAAGGTTTATTCTTGTATGAAGGCACGGCCCGTGTAGCGACATCTGAGGGGAGGGAAAGGAAACAACGGAAGAGGGTGGGGATATGCACAACCACGAGAGGATGTGAGGTAGTTGAATCCTTTGGTACTTGTACGCGCTCCTGGGCACCTCAACAGTCTTCTCATAGGCCATCAGCCTCTTGTTCCCCACCTCTGTCCCATCCTTAGCCGTCTTATCCCACGCATGATCGACTCCAGGTACATCCAACACCTCTGCATCCTTTCCTCCCTCTCAGCACCCTTGCAAACTCGATCGCCTCGTCGCGCAACACATCATACTCGCACACGACAAGCAGGATCTTGTCCGGAAACGCGGACGCAGGACTATTAGAGAGGTTGCGTCACGCATACTAAACCTAAATTTGTAACGCTCCACTGCAATACCGATTACAACTAGCCATTACAAATTTAGGTTTAGTGTGCTCGGCGCAACCTCTCTATTATGCGGGGAAACTCGGGGGTCGGAACGAGCAATAGTATGCGGCGAGTATGCGCTGAAAAAGAGCCGAAGTATACCGGGAAGACACTTCTGGTGGTCACTGTCCATGTTCGTCATCGGGTAGAACGCAGTCACCGCTAGACAAATATCGTTAGCACCTACAATGTGTTGTGATTGGCTGGGGGCTGACCTTTGAATGTGTTTTGCGGCATCGTAGCGCTGACGACGAGTGCGAGTGTTCCACCAGCCGAGAAGCCGCCTATTGTGAGGCGCGAGGTGTCGTAGTGACCGTCTTGGTTGGCAAGAACATGGGCGACAACGTCGCAAATGTCGTCGTATGCTGCGGGGAACGTGTGTGTTGGAGCTAAAGGCTAATATGTTGGGAATGTGCCGGTGCGAGAAAGTAATGCTATACCTTTGGCGTAGTCGCAATCAAGTACGATGGCTCCGGTCTCTCTGCTGATATCTCTACAGAACTCGGCGCCCGATTCAAATAGCATCACGAAACCGGGGTATGCCCGATTGTAAATCCATATGCCTGATTGATAAAACCGCCAGCAGGGAAGACATATAGGCGCATATATATAGGCTATATGCCCTTATATTGCATCCATGCCATACCCCGATTTCGTGATGGCCTAAGCTCCCGAGTACGAACCCGGATCCTATGACAAGATAGGTTATATACCCAGCCGGTGCAAATCTACTCACCGTGCATGTTACAGCAAGTTGCACAATGATTGCAACTCGTGACTTTTTTTTTTGCTTCCGTTCGGCGGGTGGCGCCGGAAATGGGGTGATATTGTAATCCATTCGCGGATGCATTGGAACACATAACTGTTCGTAGGTCCATGAGCGAAGCCAGAGAATTGCCGGCGGTGGGACCTCTTGACAAGGGTGAGGCCGATCCTCAATGTATGCGTCGTAATTACTGTATATGCGAGAATA
>WSTG01000987.1:0-12290 GCA_019616325.1 Ceratobasidium sp. 394
GGTACAGCTGCACTGGGTAGACAACCAGGTCTCGATTGACTCTGACACGAACACTTCTACGAAGGCTCGTGACACTAGGCGGGTGTCAATTCAAAATCTCCTCCCAATTTTGAGAATAGTTGCGCCGTACCAACTGCTACCACACCCCCGCCGAGATGTTACCTATAGGACTCACGCAGATTCAGTCAATCCCTCTCTTTGTCTTTGTCATTGAAAATTCTCTGCTGACAACCATTGTCGAATCGTTGCTAACCTTGCGTTAAACTCCCGTTATAGGTAATTTACCAGTCAACTAGAAGCCGTTTGGTCAAAACACACCTCCAGGGCGAAAACCTAATGGACAACTGAAGTTGGTATGCATGTGTCACGTTGTAGAAAACAGTGTAGGGGGACACCCGCGAAACAGCATTGCATTTATGGGCGAGAACTGGCTAGAATGGGTAACGCCCGGCGCTGTAGTAGAGTGTAGATGGCTTTTAAGTAGCGTATACGTTGAGGAAACCTAGTCAACCAATTTGATTACCTGAAGCACATGGTAATGATTTGGTCCTACCAATGATCAAAGCTAATCTAAGACCGGTTCGATTCCTAGCCTGCGAAAGATAACCTAGATCCCAAACATAGCAGAGAACTGGTCCCCGCACATAGCACGGTGAATACAGGGTCGGGAGTAGATGTATCGGTTCAATTCGTCGCCCATGTGAATCATTTTTTCACGCATATATATAGCTGAAGATCTCGCGCCGTGCGTCCATTCAGATGATTAACAGGCTCGGAATCCACACATCTGTTCACCTCGTCTCCAGCCTCACTTCGCCAACCTTGCGCCGGGGATTACCATACACCGGACTCATCGTTCAGCTCTAGCCGGGTGTGCCTTGCGACAACCCAAGCTCCTTGAGTCCCGTCAAGGGCTGCAGCGGCGCCTATTCTCGTTTGTGTACACCGCCTCACCCTTCTGGCATCACTCTGGACAATCAAATTTTGGCGACTCTGCGCATCGGTTTCATAGCGCTCGAACAGACATGGTTGGAACAGACGTGTACAGCGTGTCCAAGTCTTACCTGCGCGTGCAATACGATTTGATTGTCTCATGGCATCGATCAAGCGAGCTCCTTTGTAGGTCGTAATGATATTGACATAGAAAAAAGTCAGGGCAATAGCTGTGGTGTCAATCCTCTTTGCCTCGGAACCGAGCGGAAGCGGGGAGATATACTGCCCGAGCAGAGAGGAATGTATCGAATCGCTGGCTGGAGGCATATTCGACAACGGAAATTCCATTGCTG
The DNA here is from genome assembly GCA_019616325.1 of Ceratobasidium sp. 394. Lineage (NCBI taxonomy): Eukaryota > Fungi > Basidiomycota > Agaricomycetes > Cantharellales > Ceratobasidiaceae > Ceratobasidium > Ceratobasidium sp. 394. The sequence goes on from WSTG01000987.1 coordinate 1,287, forward strand.
TATAGTCGCTAATTTTGCACGCAAGGTAAAACCCTATGTGCTGCGCGACGTCCAACCGTATGTCGTCGGGCTACTGCCTCCATGTATAGAACTGAGTGATGAACACGACTCCGTGGTGATCTCGCTGCCAATGGACAGTCGGGTCACGTGGAAGTCCAACTGAACTGCCGCAATGAAATTTGAAAACCCACACAACTTTTCACCCAACTACTATAAGCTCCAACTTGGACGAGCAGTAAAAACAAGGTAGTCCACGGTACTCGAAAAAATCCTCCTGGCGATCGTATTGGTTATCAGACTTTCAGCATCGGACTGGTCTGCTTTCAGTATAGAGTAAAGGTGTTCGTTGTCAACACTAATGCAATCTTTGAACTAGCACGCCGCCCTAGGCACTTTACACTCTTGAATGCCTGATCTGATGTTTACTCGGCTCTCGGCCATTGAAGTTCCCAATCAGGATAAGCTTTGACTCTTGACATTGCTGCACCTTCGGTTCTCCTTTGTCTCCCCGACTCTCGAGTTCGTGATCTTGGGAGAATTGCCACCGCCTATTAAAGCAGAACAATGAACTAGATGACCTTTTCACTCGATTTGCTGTGCTATATTAAACCATAAAGCATAGCTACGTGATGCTGGTGCCTACAAGACCCGAGCGAAAACCAAATTGTGCTAAAACGCACCCCATTACGAGGTACTTTGCGGGGGAACTAAGTACGGCTACTCTATAGTCTAAGACGACTTAGTGCTTCTCCGTGGATTTCCGCGATCACTTCAGTGTCCGATAGTCAAAAATTATGGTCACGATTCTTCCCGGTGTGAGCTTTGTGGTGCTCTGAATAACCTCGGGGGGTTGTTCGGCGTGAGGCATGGCTTGGGCGGACTTTGGATAGCAACACTACCTCCAATTATCTTTTTGTTCATGTCTTCTCTTACCCGCCACGCTCAACAGAACTGCCGGATATCAACCGTATAATAACGCCGGAGAATGGTCCGGTTGATTGTAAGTACATTGCACATTCCAACTGACCAGAAGAACAACCTACTACTCCTGTGATATTCGTCTCAAGTCTTGCTTCTTGTAGACATCGCCTCAAGAGCGATGCACATCGAACTAATCGATCATTTTCCTGAAACCATGTATAGGCGCCTTGCCCCTAATCCACCGGACTGTTATGATGGGATCGTTTAGCGATGGAACTACCTATCGACAGCATTCAAAACGCCACACTCGTCGGGAAGACCACGCTCTTACGCGTCCGGGGTCGGTTGTTGTGTGTTCGGGTGGGCTGTTTTTCGATGAGCAGGTGGCAGCGCAAACCAGCTTGGGCAACCTGCACTTGGCCACTCATCAGAGTTGCGCTATGAACATACAGTTTGTGATGCCGTTGGGACCTCTAAAAAGCCAAAGAGGTGACACATTCCTTCACGGTTTAAGTTCAACTCACATGGCTCAACATATCAGTACCTGGCAGAATTGGTGGGCCGAAACGCGCATACACCCAAGCTGGCATTGACCAACTTGTCCTCTCGATTATTTTTATAGGTACAGGCAACAATCTATGCCCCCAGCCATCCAATGGTCGGATACCCCTGTAGTTCACGACGGCCAATCTATGTGGCTCTCGGAGGCAACGAGTAAGGTTCTGCAACACCATTCATCGTCCCGTCAAGATTGATCTTTGGACATTTCAGTGAATAATCGGGCTATCGCTCAGAGTATGTCACCGACTAAAGGCACGGCTCAAAATGAGTGCGCACGGCAGTTGCTCGTTTATTTTCGGGTTCCTCATAGCTAGAGTACCCATGGTTTGGACCCATTGCCTGAATAGCCTGCAAACCTTCGACTACTTATTCCCCAAGGCCCTCAAGCCGGACAGCCAGGGCGTCGTCCCGGTATTCATCGAAGAGGACCCACCAAACTTTCTCCGATACTTCGAGCCTCTTGCTGCTAGGTTTTTACCCCTTATTGGGTCGTTGCTTTGTTCCGCTCACCATAACACCCTCCATTCGTGCCGCGATATTAGCTAGCTCCATGTAGCACCCAAGTTTGCTATGCATCCATTCCACCCACTTATCAAGCTCTACCTCCTGAATTATCTTTACAAATACATACCCATCGCCCAGTTGCACTTATCCGGACGTTCCAGCATGTGCAGTAGAGATGGTACGCAAGACGGCCCCTCCAAGGTGACTGCGCTCAAACAACTGAGGTTCGACTGAAACTCCTCACATAAGGCCTTGAATCAGTCACCAGGCAGATAATGCCTTATCCGATCAGATATTGCGCAGGTTGGGTTCTAAACGCTCAGGCTGCCCATCATCCTGTAATTCGGTGCTCTCTTAGCTTACTTGCTGCTACTGTTTGCATGTGTTTCCTCACGCCTTTTCTCGCTATGTCTTGCCCGGGGTATGCCCCCTGTCGTTTGTAGTGAGTCTACTATAGGGCTCTGCCCTACCCAGACTATAAACTGGACTTAAAGAAATTATTGCCTATTACGGTGACCTACATGGTCGCTAGGGAGGAGATTACACCTTAAAATGCTCTTTCGATTCGAGTAATCTACGACAACTTTGATTGCATAAGCCGCAGCTCACGAATGAGCCAACTGCGCGACACGACTCGATGAACCGGAGGTACTCGGCACTAGGCTGATCTGTTTTCAGTCCGGAGCAGAGGTATTCGTTGGCAGTACCAACCTCGTCTCCGAACTAGCACACCGCCCTGAATACTCGGAAAGCGCGTCCAAATATCACCCTCTTGGAGAGATCTGATCTGATGTTTACTCGGTTCTCGGTCGTTGAGCTTCCCGATCGGAATAATGCTTTGACCTTTGACCATGCTCCACCCTCGATTCCCCTTTGTCTCTCCGGCTCTCGAGTACGGGGCTTCGGGGAATTGCCAACTGCCTAAAACAAAACAATGGACTAGATGACTTGTTCACTCGTTCTGCTGTGCTAGATTAAACTATAAGACATAGCTACGCGATGCTGGTGTCCGCGAAACTCGAGCAAAAGTTGCTTTCTACCAGGAACTCATCCGCTATCAGGTATATTATGGGGGATTTTGTACAACTACCCTGTGATCTAAGATGATCGAGTGCTTCTTTGTGGACTTGCGCGACCCATCCGATCCAGTGATCAATAGTCGAAAATTTGTGGTCACAATTCTTTTCGGCCTTATGGTTCCTTAATAACCCCGGGAGATCGTTCGCGGCGGAGCACAGCTTAGGCGGACTTTGGAAAACAATCTTACTGCCAATTACCATCTCGAGCCATGTCTTCTCTTACCCAGCATCCTTAACAGAATCATCGAACGTCAACTGTATAATAACACCGGAACTATACGATCATGTTGATTGTAATTGTAAGTACATCACGCGTTCCAACGACTCACAAGCGATAACATACTACCCCTGTGCGTTTCGTCCCGGGTGCTGCTTCTTGTAGACATCGCCTCAAGAGCGATGTACATCGAGCTAAACGATCATCTCTCTGAAACCATGTATAGGCGCCTTGCTCCTAATCCGCCGGATTATTATGACAGGGTCATTTAGTGACGGAATGGCTTACCGACGAGATCCACAACGCCACGCTCGCCGGGGAGACCACACCCCCACGCGACTCCGGGGTCGGTTGTTGTGTGTCCGGCTTGGTTGTTTTCGATGAGCAAGAGGCAGCGTAAGCCAGCTTGGGCGACCTACCTTGGCCACTCGTCACCGCTCATGCAACGGACACGCAACTCGTGAAGTCGTTGAGACCTCTAAAAGCCCAAGGTGAAACGTTCCTTCACTGTCTAAGTTCAACTCACATGGCCCTACATATCAATATCTGGCAGAATTGGTGGGCTGAAACGCGCATGCACCCAAGTTGGCACTGATCAACTTGTCCTCTCGACCACTTGTTCATAGGTACAGGCAACAATCTATGCCCCCAGTCATCCAATGGTCGGATACCCCTGTGGTTCACGACGGCCAATCTATGTGGCTCTCGGAGGCAACGAGTAAGTTTCTGCAACACCATTCATCGTCCCGTCAAGATTGATCCTTGGACATTTCAGTGAATAATCGGGTCATTGCCCAGAGTACGTCGCCGACTAAAGGCACGGCTCAAAATGAGTGCGCACGGCAGTTGCTTATTTATTTTAGGGTCCCCCATAGCTAGAATAGCTTGCAAGCCTTCGACTACTCCCAAGGCCCCTCGACTTCAAGCCGGGCTGTTGGAGTGTCGTCCCGGTACACACGCCTGGCTACCTAAGAGAACCCACCAAATGCTCCAAGACATCGAGTCGCTTCCTATTAGATTTTTATCCCTGATTGGGCTGTTGGTTTGTCCCGCCTACCATTATACCCTCCGTTTTCGTCATGATATTATTCACCCCTATATACCAATTGCACTTATCTAAACATTCAGACATGTACAGTGGATATTCATTCGCAAGATTGCGAGGTGAGTGGGTTTAAACGAATGAGGTTAGCCGCCAGAATTCCTCGCATAAGACCTTCAAGTCACCAGGTGGGTAACCTTAATGAAATACCATATGATATAGGTTGAGCCCTAAACGCTCAGACCAGTGCCTATCAACGAATTCATAGCCCGATTTTATCTTAGCTTACTAGTTGCCTATTACGGTGACCCACAGGGTCTCCGGGAGGCGGTCACACCTTAAAACGCTCTTTTGGTTCGAGTATAACAGCCTTGATCGCATAAGCTGTGGCTCACGAACGAGCCAATTGCGGGGACCGACGGATCAGAGAGTCCGGGGGATTGACATTCATCGTACAGCACGCCAAATTAAACGATACCGTAAGGCAGGGCTGCAATACAAGCGAATTACTGTACGCGTGCAAATTGTACCCACGCGGCGCTTGCGCCCCGTGACAAAAAAATGGGATTTCCGTGAACCACCAACCGAGAATCGTGACGTGACAAAAAGTAAACCCACCCACCGAGTGAGATACAAAGTGGTATTAAGTAAACAACGCTTCATGCAGGCTCAAAATAACATAGACACAATTTTAATCTTATAAATCTCATAGACTTAAGCTGCCGTGACAACCTGGTTTTGTCCTAACCACCACAGTCAAAACGTGACGTTACAGCCAGTGTTTTGACCCACAACCACGGCCGAGCGTGACGTGACATGTGGGTACAATTTGCACGCGTACAGTAACTGGCAGTCCACGTGATATTTGAGCATGATCCACCCGCATATATCCACACATTGTTGCAACTCGCCCGCCCACCGCCACTGTTCTCAGCCTGTGTTGCTCAACAACAAAGCCTATCGAATCCGGTTGCTGCAGTGATTGCAACTTTTGCCGCATAAAATAAACACATGAGCAGATATGCATACAGTGTGAAATGTCAAAGCGGTACCATCTACAAATTACAGATTCCTCAATCCACCCAACGACCCTCATCCCCTATCAAGTTCCACTCTTCCGCTTCCCATCTCCATCGGCGCCTTCCCTACCCCTAACCTCTGCAATACTCGCGACTGATCCAACGTGGCTGAGTCGCGGCGTCTCGAGCGCGACAGCCGTTTCCGTTTGCACACGCACGCCCAACTCGAATGTGTCGATTTGATCGATTCGCCGGGACCGTTTGGGCAAGATGTCGCTGGTGACAAGCGTCCAAGAACGCACTGGGCGGTTGCTGATGAAGGACATAGACCCGAAATCGTCGCGTGCCTCTGGGGGTTGTGGTTGTAGGAAACGAAGGGGACAACGAATGAGGGGCAAATAGAAACAAGATAATAAATATCAAAAAATGAGCCCAAATATATGGGGTAGAAAACCATAAACGAATGGCAACAAAGAGGGAGCGACAGTGAAAGGATAGGGTGCCAGAAGAAATCAACAAGCAAAAGACAACAAGCACCCAAGGAATCAAAGTGCATAGCCAACAGGGAATGGAGATTGAGGCCGGTTGCGCGGATCGAATACATGCGGTGGTATGGGAGCAGGTGGTTGAATATCAAGGACAACGTGCGGGATGGGCGATTGAGAGTCCCGGTCGTGGGCAGCGGGTTCGTCGTGTTTGGGCACGGACGCAAGTTTCCCAGGGATATCAAGTAGGTGGCCGGTTTTCCCAGTGTGCGGGGAGAAGTTTGTGAGGTCCGAAGATAAAGTAGGTGGGCGATCAGTAATGACGATATGTTCGAGCACCGGAGGAGGAACTCTTATACTTTGAGTTGCTAAAACCAGGTGCTGGGCCATGATCATCGTGACCTGTAGTTTTCCAGCGCGTTATCGTTGGGAAATTTCCGATGAAATGAGAGGTTGATAGGCGGAGGGGTGGCGCCAAGGTGAATAGACCCGGTGTTGAGTGAGGGGTAACCACCAATCCCGAGGAGAAAGGAGGAATAAGTCAGCTAAATGCGGTTCTCTTTGCCAACCGGGAACGAAAAAAAGCCGAACCAGGCTAGCCATGGCTGGTCCCACGACTCGCGCGAAATAAGCCTTAGTCAAAAGGAAAAACTCACAGCTACACTCAAGAATGCCCCCAATTTCTCCACATACTTGACATGACTCACGCCGAGCAAGACAATTATGTTAACCACTACCGAACCGACTGTTAGCCGAGTCCTTGTCGCTCATTACCAAGAGGTGAACTCACGGGTGGTGCCGAACGCGTACATCTGATCGGGTTAATCAGCATACATGCACAAGGACAACAAGGGACATCGAAGATTAGCCAAACGGGGTAATTGAGCAGGCGAGGCTGTTGTGGGGTGAATAAGCGTGTAAGGTTGATGACGGCCCGCACAGCGGCCCGCCGGAACCATTTGGAATAGGGGATAATCGTGTGAAAGTGTAGGGGACAACAAATGTATGTACCCAGCAGAAGGCGGGACTTACCATGCCATGTTGTAGCACCTTTTTGGTGAACCTGGACATGACGGAGCCTGCACTCCGGTCAATCAAGTAATAGGTTGCTATCCCGCAGGCCACAAGGTCAAAGCCTGAAAACAAGCGATTGTTAGTATTTTGGCTGTCGTAGCTGTATCAATATCATACCCGACATTGCGCCATAGTACAACGGGGCGCTATTGAATGTCCCATTGATTTGCTTGGCTATACAGCTAGGAATAATAAACGGTAAGCGTCTACACTAGGAATCCACAAAATAGCTACATACGATCCATTCTTGACGAATGCTGCCAACGATAAACAACCAGTAAGAAAAAGTCCAGCAGAATAGTGTATAACTTACGTGCCCGCTTGTAGACGTTTCCAACAATCAACATGGGAAGACTAACAAGACACAGCGCAGACAACACAATTAAAACCAAGCGAGACTTTCGAGATATCGCCCAAGTCCGCATGAAAATCAACCCCTGAGAGGCTAGGCCCGCTAGCACTGCAATAGCCATGAGCCTAAGGGCACGACGATCAGTCGATGTAGTACGTACTTTTCGTGATTGGAGGGATTAGGCGGAATTTCTGACAAGATTCCATATCAAAACTCGTCGAATAAAACCCAATGCCGTTGACAACTAGAGAGACTATGGAGATACTACAAATCGAAATCAGCGTCAGAACAAGCTGCAACCAAGAAACGTGCATACTATCGGACTGCGATGAACAGCATGCAGACAATCGACACCTTGCCCTGGGCGTATTGCCGTCTGTAAAGCTAGGAATAGTGTATAAGTAGGTTGGCGGATTGATAACGCCAAGTACACACCTTTATCTCGCCCGGTATGGTCTGCAGGTAGCTAAAAATGAGTCAGGACTCCACAGTAGCGAGAGCCACGGGTAACGCTAAACTCACTCGAAAGCTGCTATCGAGAATGTGCTGGGGCAATGAACAAGACTATTAGCTGTGATCAGGTATTAAACATCTTACAACGACTCACGCCACCCTTAAGTTACTTGTGAGGACATCACCAACGTTACTTGACTGCATTTGGGGCTGGAAAACGCCTCGAGGTACCTCGTGAGGCTATTCTTACAGAATCCGACGATTATCGAGCCTTAACGAGGTCGAAGTAGCAAGTGGACACCAAGACCCGAGCAGCTACGAGGCTGCATGAGACGGAGTCGTAAACGCAAGGTTTCGATACCCTGCCAGCGCAGTCGGCAGCTAAATAGCCTGTACCCTGTCGCTTTGGTTCGTCTCCGGCTTGGGGTCGAAGCCGAGAAGACTTGAAGCGGGGTCCCGTGTCTTGTTAGAAGGCTCGGCTCGGTAGCATCTCGGCCCTGGAGACTGGACTGGAACTGGCAAAAGGTTTAGCAACGGGAACAAGGTAACTCGGTCAGCAAAAAGAGGCCAAACTTACTATGTTGGCAGGGAGCCAGCCCTCGCTGCTGCCACTACGCCAACGAGTTGCAAAGCACCGCGTGGCGCGCATAGTGTCCTAACCATCAGAAGTTAGAGGCACATGATCTGCACCGTATATTCAGGGCCGCGTCCTTCCGTCGGTTACTGAGACCCCGCACCGGATGGTTGCGTATTTGCCTAACTAATATATCAACTCACATTTGTTACTACAACTTGCATCGAGGCATCCAACAAATCTCGAGTCCGGGGTATTGCATCGATTCAGCGTAACTCGACAGAACTCGTTATGACATGATGATAAGTTGTCGGATCTACAACAAAATTTCGGGCTCTAAAACTGAGCCTAGGACTAATTCACGTAAGAAGTTGCAGCACGATCTCCTAGCTTACGACTAATAGATGGAGAGCAAAGGTGATCGGCACGTATACGATTTCTGCTCCTGTACAAAAGGTTAGCCGCATCTTTTAATACACGATGCGGCTCACCTAGCCTAGACTCCCGACATTGATGAAAAGAAACTCAGGGTATGATAAGTCTCATGGAAACAACTACATGGCAGATGATTAACATCACAAATTATTAGAGCTCGAGGACCGCTTTGAGAAACTCGTGGACGGTGTCCCAGTAGGTCGGTTGGACACATGTGTCGTCTTGGTGCCAGGTTCGGCATAAGGTCGCGAGGGAAGAGTGCCCGTGTTTAATAAGATGATTTAAAAAAAGGTTGGAGAGTGTAAATCAATCGTGTCCAGTGCAAATATACCAGAAGCGCGTAAATCAGTGATGAGTTAAATGACAGTGATCTGCCCTGCCACTCACTATGATGACCGTATGGTAACTTCTTAAACACCAAATACCGCTTGGTCGTATTCTTGGATCCCTCCGCAGCACTCTTGGCGTTGACGCTCGAACCCTTTGCCTCACCCTCCGCTCCTCGCAGAATATCACACAACCCTTGCATTTGCGCAGGAGGCACTAACTCGTCAGCTGACCCGCTCAAAAGTAGGACAGGAACGCTGGCCGGCAGACTTCGTGCCGCGCTGGCACTATCCCAAACCTGATGGCAGAGGAACGCGAGCGGAGCGGCAACGGGCAGGACGGTTGGGATGAGGGATGGCAACGTCATGAAGGTGTTTTCGACTATGAGGGCAGATATCTTGATTTGTCGCTCGTCATGGTTAGCGTGGTTTAGGTAGATGACAGGGTTTGCTCACCGCTGCCGAGTTTTGGCCGGCAAGATAAAATGCTACTGCGCCACCAATGGATTGCCCATACAAAACCTATATGTGTGTGAGATACCAGTCCAATGAATTGGTATAAGACATACAATACGCGTATCGCGTAGGATGGGGTGCTCTAGTATATAATCGAATGCTTTCTAATACCAATTAGGCCAGCGAGTAAACAACCACTAGGGACACTTACTTGCGCGTCAATCTTTAACCCCTTTTCAGATGGTTGCCCTTCGCTCAATCCGTAGCTGCGATCGGCGTAGGTAAATCCAACATTTTGCATAAGGATCAAAGGTTACGCACCCCCGGTATGAAAGCATCAGAACATTGCATCGCATCCTATTATAAAACACCTTTGCGAGGGGAATCCTGTGGCCAACGTTGCCTGCATTAGCATGGAGAAATAGAACGGTGGGTCGCGATCGAGCAAACTAACATTTCAAAACCGAATACCAATGAGTAAACCAATGAATCCGGAAAGAAAAATGCTCACAGCTGCATCGTCGCCCTGCGTATCCACTTCGCCACTTCCGGCAGTCTCATTGGCGCTTAAAAGTGTCCGCCGCTGGACAAGTAGATAGGCGCGGATTTTGACTTTGTCAGAGGTTGTGAACGTGAGGTCGGTATAAGGAATACCATATTCGGCCGGGGTCGCAACGTCTGTGGACGGTCTGAGTGCGGAACGACAATTAGGCCGTGGTGTTACTTACTGGTGCGTGAACCCTCTGGCACATTCGCTGGATAAATCAACGAATTTTGCCCGTAGTAAAGAAGACCGGCCCCTATCCAAAATGTACAGATAAGATATGACCCGTCATTGCGTAGCTTGAACCGAACCTAGTGTTGTTGCGCCAACCGCAACAGACGCAGAAGTCTGTGGTGATTTGAGTTTACAGGCTGGCCTGCGTTGTTTCAACGTACCTTTGCAAACCATTGCACCGACTCGAACATATCAACTCTGTATTGTGAACACTCTAGTGATGAGGGTAGGAACACGAGGGTCTCGAAGAACGTGGCTGTCCGAAGCATTTGCAATATCGAACCACCGCACAGCCACATAGGCACTCGATCAAATGCCCAGACTGGTGCTCCGTTACTATTTGGTAGTGTTAAGTCCACACCCAGCACAAGCCGCTGCCCTTCGGTATATCATTGGAGCACAACACCACTCTTCCTATTAGGTCAATATGTCGCACACACATATTAACAAATTATAAGCGTCCCTTACGAGCTAATTGATTAAAAGGGCAAGTATGTAATTAAACACGAAGCGAAAAGGATATAGCGCATATATAACTCCCAAATCCCCACATGGCAAGCCCCTCCATCGATGTATACCCGCCTACACGGCTGTGCACGGGGAATCCAAACATCATGGGAGCGGGGGAACGGAGCGCGATAGACTTGTGCAAACGACAAGCATCCAAGGCGAACAGCAGAGTCCAGCGGCGGTGGGGTCGTCTAGTCGTGCTGGACCCGGAAGTAGAC